>OX451735.1:25845441-26102888 GCA_948472305.1 Vicia faba
TCTCCTCTAACCAGATTAATGTCAAAAATCCGGAAATCTCCTAAACAACCGTCCACCATATTTACAACATCTACTCCCTCATGCTTGGGTAGAGGATTATCTTTCACATTAGGTCCCATGTCCTTGAAAGATAGAACACCAGACTTTAACAATTTCTACAATTCATTCTTCAACGGATAACAATTCTCAACATTATGCCCTGGTGCTTCCTGATGAAAAGCACATGTTTGGTCTGCCTTGTAATACAGAGGCAATGGTGATGGTACGGCAGGAGGTGGTCGTGTCTGGACCAACTTTTTCTGAATCAATGCTGGTAATAACTCTGTATAGCTCATGGGAATAGGGTCATAACTCTCCCTTCTCTGATTAGACCCTTGATTCCCCTGATGGGACGGTCTCTGATAAGCAACGGTAGTTGAAGCGGCATTCATAACAGGAGTAACTGAGGCGACTTGCTGATGACGCTGATAATTCCTTCTAGGAGCGTTTACCCTCCTCTCTTGCATAACAACATTTGCATCTCCCTCTTTCTTCTTGGCAAACCCATAAGATGGATTCTTTGCACCTCTAGATCCTTCACTCTTTGTCATACGACCTTCTCTTACAGCCTCTACTAAGCGGATACCCATTCCTACAATTTCGGTAAAGTCACTTGGAGCGCTTGCTACCCTCCTCTCTTAGTAGAAAGCACCCAACATTTTTAAGAAAATCTTAGTCATCTCCTTCTCTTCCATGGGAGGAATCACTTGGGCGGATACCTCACGCCATCTCTGTGCATACTCTTTGAACGATTCCCTGTTTTTCTGAGCCATGGCCCTGAGTTGATCACGTTCAGGCGCCATGTCCACATTGTACTTGTATTGTTTGATGAATGCTTCTCCCAAATCATTAAAAGAATGGATATTAGTGTTGTCCAAACTCATATACCACTTCAACGCAGCACCGATCAAACTATCCTGAAAAAAGTGAATCAGCAGACAATGATCATCACTATGGGTAGACATTCTCCTCACGTACATCACAAGATGAGCACGAGGGAAAGTGTTGCCCTTGTACTTATAAAATTTCGGGACCTTGAACTTAGAAGGTATCTTAATGTTTGGGACCAAGCATAGCTCATTCACATTCTGCCTAAATAGCTCTTTTCCCCTGAGGGCCATCATCTCTCTTTACATCTTGTCAAACTGCTTTTGAAAATCATCCATTCTGTCATAAAGACCCAAGTCTTCACTCGACGGAGGGAAAGGACGACACACATCATCATTAACAAATAAAACCATATTCACCGAAGGAGGCGCATCAGGAGCAACATGCACCACAGGAAGTGCTGGAGTAACAATAGTCTGAACCACTGGAGTATCTTGAGGACCAAGATTGAAACCTTCATGTGCAAAATTCTATGGCATTCCCCATAGATAACCTTGAGGCATGCGATTCTGAACAACAGCCGGAGTAGCAGATACGGGAACAGTCGGAACTTCAGTATTTTCCCTTGTTGGTTGAGGTTGAACACTTGGTGGCTGATTCTGAGCTGCCACCAGAGCTTCCATCAGAGTAGTCAAATTGGCCAAGCCGACCTTCAAAGCAAAAACTTCTTCGTGCAGCTCGCGATTCTCTTGTTCTAAGTTGTCCATCTTCTTTTTGAAATTAGCCCAAGTGTTGTAGTGATGAGTCATCTTGCTGAACGAAGTAAAGAAGCTTGGTAAGACACCTGGGTATGCATAAAAAATGCAAGAAATATGTGCAATATGATGTATTATATGCAATGCACATGATTATTTTTACTTTGTTATTTAATATTTCAAGGGATTTAAGGTTTATAGACATATTGCAAACATCAAAGTAATAGCGCTTTTGAAATACTGAAAGTTTTATTATAATAACTCTGAAATGGATTACAAGTTTCAATGATCTCAAGTACAAGATGAAAATACAATCTATAATCCTGAGAAAAAAAGCTGATGAAGATTGTGATACAGTGGGAGAACTGACTTGAGGTTTTGCGTTTGTGTTCGCAAATGTTTCGATTTAGCAAGAGTCGCCACCAACTTTTTATTTTATCCTAAGGAAAGGTCAAAAAACACAGGAAAGACCTTTGAGATGTTTTATTGGCTTCCGGGAGTAGATTATGAAAAGGGAAGGTGCAAGCACCCTTTTCAGCCATGGTTATCCATGGGCTCTTAGTTACTTGTTTAGATCACTTGCTTTTGCTTTTCAATTGTTTGAAATGGTGCTTTGTGTGTGGTTTTGAAAGATGTTTTGAAAAGAGGCCATCATTGTGGAAACCTTTGTAATGATTCTTGCTTGAATATATACAAAGGTGTATTGTCTTTTGAAAATATTTTTCAATGTTTGAAAGTTTGATTTGGGAAATGTTTTGAAATTGTGTTGTGAAGTGTGTTTGAAAATAGCAAGGATGTTTTGCAAGGTTTGATCAAGTAACTAAGAGTTATCTACCCTATTTTACTCAAAGATCTTTCCTATATGTTTTTAACCCTTTTGACAGTGTTGTTTTACCATTGCATTTGGTAAACAACCTTGTATTAGGATGTTAAACGGGACAGGCGCGGGTCATCGTATAGACCATGATAGCAATTGTGTTAAGTATTTTTAGCAAATTTTTGAGGGACTAAATCATTTTTGTATAGGCAACCAAGATAGCGTCATCGAGGAACTATGATCTTTTGTTTTGTTTTTGTTTTTCCAAAGTACTCAACATGCATAATATGGCCCATTTTTAAGGCAACAAGTGGATGTAACCCTAGGGGTGCAAGTGTGCATTGTGTTTGATTTTCATGCATTTTTGTCTTTGTATTAGGTCAAGCTACTTGTTGATTTTGGATTTTTGGCATACAAACCCTAATCTCTAATCATGGCATAATTGAAAGCGTAAATGCGTAAAATAAATCTACCACTATTACAACATGATTATGGGAAGAGGGACACAATTTTTGAATGGGGATTATTTGACAAGAAATTAAAACCCTAATTTTACTATTACATCCAAATTGAATCAAATGGCATAAATAACAAATGAATAATATTTAAATAAACAAATTAAAAAAATATACCAAATAATATGAATATGCAAAAAAGGTTTTTGTTTATGTATGTAAAAATATTTAATGTAAAAAGAAAGGAATAATAAAAAAGATTATTATTTTTTATTAAGGGTAAAACCCTAATTTTTTAGAATGTGAATATATTGACTATATTATTTATATACAATAAAATAAAATAATGTATATACAAAAAATTAAATATATTTAGAAAAAAGTATTATTTTAAGTATAAATAATAATAATAAAAAGTATAATATTTCTATGTTTTTATTTTCAAGTATTTATAAAAAAGTATATATATGTATATTAATTATATTAATTATGTACAATAAAAATAAAATATATACAAGACAAAAATATATTTAGAACTAAGTATTATTTAAGTATAAATAATAAAAAAAAAAGTATAATTTTTAATGTTTTATTTCTAAGTTCTCATTAAAATAAAATAAAGATATATGTTCATTAAATTACTTTTATGTTTAGAAAAATAAAAATAAAATACAAAAAAATGTGAGAATTTATAGAAAAATGTTTTTAGTATTTTTTATGTTTGGAAATAATAAAATAAAATCAGAAATGAAAATAAAATAACAAAACATAAAAATATGAAGAAATGGGCCAGGGGGGGTGTATTCAGCAAAAGGGGGGTGTCAATAGTGAGCCAGGACCAAGCCCAACCCACCACACTTCATCTTCAACCTCTGTTCTTCAAAATTTCATGCGCCCTGTACAAACACGAACATCCTGCATACGTGCTCTAATGCAAAAACACATAACATCAAAGTTGTAGAGCTTTCTAAGACGAATTCAACCATATAAAAAACTTGTCCTAACTCTGAAAGACCAGAGAGAATTTCTCTGGCCCTAAATCTTAACCTATTTTTTTAGGATGTTCATGAACCAAATTCTCTTAGCATGCTTAATTAAAATGAAAACTGAGCATATGTACAGCTTCATGGCTATGAATACTACATTTCTTATTCACAAACCTAAGCCTAATTGTTCCTAAATAGAGAGATAGGAAGTTCATAAAAACCTATTTCAGTTGAGATCGTGTCTGGCAATGTGGAGCTTTTCAATGAGGCCTGAGATGTTTGGGAGCTTGCTTGAACTTCCCTTGACCTTCTTCAATGCCTAGTTTGCCTTGAATGTTCTTGAACAAGCCTACATAACTCAACCTGCACAAGCTGAATTAAAAAATGGAAAACCTTGTAAATGGAGTTACACTTAGTGTTTAAGGGTTGGGATATCTTGGATAGGTTGTATGGAAGGTGTTTGAACAGGTTTAGGACAAAACGCACGAGAAAATTGTGAGATAGAACTCAAGATGCAGATGATGCCCTGTTTTACCAATGGAAGGTGATTTTGTGCTATGGGAGGTTTGAGGGCTCAAAGGGTCGTGTTTCTGGCTCAAGGGGATGTGAGAAAGATGTTTCAAAAGCTTGCACAAGTTGGTTTTAGCTGATGTTCAAGTTTTTATGTATTTGGTATCTTTCTTGTATATGAAGCAAAAGTGGACAAGTGATGTAAAGCAGGCCTGTACAGGTTATCCATCAACTTGCATACTATGACCTTGGCCCCTCAAGTTGGTGGATTTGATTTGCTGCATAAGATATGGCTCAATGCTCTAGGATGTTGTTTTGACATAATGCAAGATTTAAGCAAAAATGGAAATGTTGCTTTTTCTACTTAGGGATTAATCTTGTGTGCAATGCTCTAATGACCAAAACAAAATCTTAGACCAATGGATTTGCATTAAATTATTGAGTGTGAAATGGTTTTGAGACCTGTAATCTAGTGCAAAGCAAGCTGATTTGAATTTGCAACTTGTATCAATATGAACATGCCATGGATAAAAAGTGAGTTTTTGCCAACTTCAAGCCTTCGATTCTCCCTAACCACAAATGAGTTTCGAGAGTTCTTGGATATTTTGGAAATCTTTCAACATGCTATACAATCCATCTTTGAAATGCAATTTGAGATTCCAAGTGTAACTATGTGAAAAATGGCCATGAAGATAGGTCAAAATCCTGCCTAAACTAGGGCAAAATTTCACCAAGTTAAAAGTTTCATGGACCCTTGTTCGAAAAATCATAACTTGAGATCCAAGCTTATTTTTGGAAAACTTTGTGAATAAAAGTTGTAGATTTTGTGGAGTAATACAACTTTCATGTTGGAAATTTTGTTTAAATCCAATTGCATCATGGTGAATATGTTGGGCAAAGTTAGGAAAAATTAAAAACATTTCATAACTTAGAAAAATTCTAAGTTATGAAAATTTTCAACTTTAAACCCTAATTTGCAAAATTGGGTTTCTTGATGAATAAGTTTCATGTTTTGACACATCTTGATGAAAAATGACCCTTGGCACTTGATTTTGACGAAAAAGTCAAAGATTGACTTTTCAGTGTACAGTCAAATTTTGATCAGTTGACTGAAAAATTCATCTGTCAACCCAATGCAATTGAGATCTTTTGAACCTTGGGAATAGGTCAAGATGATTTCATTGAGTCCTTGAATCCATGCTTGAACCCAATTTTCCATTGGCTAGGTCAAAAGTCAGAAATTGCCCTTGTGCAGTCAAAACCCTAAAAATGATCATTTTGCCCTTTTGATGATCTGATCAAATTTCTTGAGGATTTTTGGTCCAAACTTGATCAAATGGTTCATATGAGTTTATAATGTTGATGTGGATCAAAATTTATGAGTTTTGACTGTAAATTGGCCCTAGTTGACTTTTTCCCCAATACAGTTGATTTATAGGTCAATTGTCCAATTGACTAGGAAAAAATTTGATTCAAGGCTTGAAACTTGGTATGGACAAACTTATGAGTCCAACATGAAGTATGAAAGTCACTTTGAGCATTAGAAGTCCAAAAATCCCTGTGCAAACTCAAACCCTAATTTAGGTCATCAGTGCAAGGAGATGTCTTGAGCAATGCAAAACCCTAATCCTTTCTGGAATTCAAAGAGTATTGTGAGGGGAAATCTTGATGAAATGAGAGTGGAAATTTTTGGGTACAACAGCTTCCCCTGTTCAATCTTCTTGAACCTGAAGAGTTAGATTGGCGAGTTTTCCTTTCGTGACTCGAAGGTTAAAGATGATTGGACACTAGAGTGCCTGTAAATTTGCACTCGTCAAAATGTAGCTGAGGGAATGGGCTTAAAGATGCCATTTGGAGATGGTAGAATCTTGTTGGAGATGGGCTTAAAGATGCCATCCAAGACTTGTTTGTTGAGAATTAGGAGAATGAATGTCAGAATGGTATCCGTATCTGGAACGTATCCGAGTTATATCCGGAGATTGGATTTGTATGAGCAAAAGAATGGCGTCCATGTCTGGAGCGTATCCGAGCTGTAACTGTATTTGATTCTTGAATGAATATCAGAATGACTGTCGTGTCTGGAGTGTATCTGTATTGTATCTGAAATCTGAAATTTGAATAGGCGACAAAATAGCATCCGTGTCTGGAGCATCTCTGGGCTGGGGAATAAGTTTGAATGAGTGAGAGAATGGCTACCGTGTCTGGAGCGTATCTGGACTGTATCTGAAGTTGAAATCTTGTATGAGTAACAGAATGACTTCCGTGTTTGGAGTGTATCCGTACAGTAACTGGGATCTGGACAAGTGACAGAACGACTTCCGTGTCTGGAGTGCATCTGAACTTGAAGTTGATAGTTGAATCTGAATGAGAAATAGAATGGCTTCCGCGTCTGGAGCGTATCTAGTTTGTATCAGATTGCTGAAGTCTGAATGAGTAGTAGAATGACCGTCGTGTCTGGGGTATATATGTATTGCATCTGAAACAAGAGACCTGAATGAGTAGCAGAATGATTTCCATGTCTTAGAGCGTATCCGTACTGTATTTGAGATCTTTGAATATTTGTTAGAGGTAGCTTTTAATCTTATCCTGAAAAAGGTAAATTGTTAGCTAAAACACACAAAGTTATGTTGCATGACATGTATGATGCAATAAAATGTGTTCTGTCAGGGATTATGATATATGAATGTAATGGATGCGCATGTAATCTGAGTAGCCGTCTTGCTGAGGAAAATAAATCCTTGATAGCTGGAGATAATGAAATCTTTGACTACTGTCGGGGAAAATAAACCCTTGAATGCTGCTGGAGATTCAAAACCTTTGATTATCGAGACTGAGAAATCCTTTGGACTACTGCTGAGGATTGAAAATCTTTGATGACTTGTGGGGATTAACAAAAGTTTTGACAACTTCTGCAGGGAATTGAGAATCTTTCATGACTTTCCTGGGGAATAAGGAAAACTCTGACGATCTCTACTGGGGAATTAAAACCTGGGAGGCTTCAACTGGAGAAATGAGAACAAGAATCTTCGTTCTGCTGGGAAATAACTCTGTGGGGAGAATGCTTATCTTGTTGGAGAATTTTCGAAAGCTTGGGTTGTATGCCAATCTACTGGGGAATCGAAGGAAGTTGGATAGTACTCTACCGGGGTTTAAAGGTTGAAGTTTTGGACTCCATTGGGGAAGAAAGTTTTATCTTCGCTGAGGGTTTGTAGTTCAAAGTTTCCTAGTTCCGCTGGGGGTCGAGAGTTTAGAAACTTAATTCCGATGTAATGGATTTTGAAATTTAACTCCGCTGGGGATGTGTTCTTCAAGGCTTCAACTCTGTTGAGGATCTGGATGATGTACTGTAGGGGATTTCCTCTGGAACAGCCTAAAGACATTCTCCTATACTTTCAACCTATCAGCAATTATTCTTTCTCATTTCGTTTTATCTGTAAGCCGTGATTATAATCAAATGCATATGCTCATTTTAATAAATCATTGGACATTTTCAAATAAAACACAAGTGTAAAAAAGAAAGAAAAAACAAACAAATTTCTGCACTTTGAAGTATCTTTGTATTAACTTTTCGTAAGTATTTTGTATAAAGGCGACAGACATCCTAGTAAGAGAATGTTGTCATAAAAAATGAGAAAAATTTATACAAAGAAAGATGGCTATGTGTAACAATTCCATGGGGTTCCCATTCTGCTATAGCCTTCACAACTGTGAGTATCTTGTCCATTCGTTGCCTCGTCCGCAGATGATTGGATTGATCAGAAGCTTGGAGCTTGTCCTTGAAGAGATTGTTCTTAAAGTGATATGACAAGACATAGTCATACGCTTTAATTCCCTAACTTTTGCCTGGACCGCCCTTTCGGGTTTTCAGCCCACCGGGAAACCCTTTTTTGCCCAAGTCTCCCTTCCGGGTTTTCAAATTTTCGGGTGTACATATTTTTTTTTATTTATCCCTAATTTTTGCCTGAACCGCCCTTTCGGGTTTTCGATTCACCGGGATGCCCATTTTCTCCCAAGTCGCCCTTTCGGGTTTTCAACTTGTCGGGTCATTTTATGTGTAGTATCTTTTGACTATGTCTGCATTCACAGGGTGCAGCAGGTAATCGCCGTCCATGGTGGTCAGAATCATGGCCCCACCAGAAAAGATGTTTTTGATCACAAATGGCCCTTCATAATTAGGAGTCCATTTTCCCCTGGGATCACTTTGCGGTAAGATGATCCGCTTGATTACAAGGTCCCCGACTTGGTATACATGTCTCTTGACTTTCTTGTTGAAGGCCTTGATCATACGTTTCTGATACGCCTGACCATGGCAAACAGCAGTAAGTTGCTTCTCGTCAATCAAGTTGAGTTGATCAAGCCGGGTCTGAATCCAATCGTCTTCACTCAAACCAGCATCCTTCATGATCCTCAAGGAAGGGATCTGAACTTCCACTGGTAAAACAGCTTCCATGCCATATACCAAAGAAAAGGGGGTTGCCCCAATTGAAGTGCGTGCCGTGATACAGTACCCGTGTAGAGCAAACGGTAACATTTCATGCCATTCTTTGTAGGTGACTGTCATCTTTTGAATGATCTTCTTGATATTTTTGTTGGCAGCTTCGACATCACCGTTCATCTTAGGCCGATAGGGAGATGAATTGTGATGTTGAATCTTGAACTGCTCGCACAGAGTGGTGATCATAGTATTGTTCAAATTTGTACTGTTGTCAGTGATGATCCTGTCGGGGATACCATACCGGCATATGAGGTTCTGCTTGATGAAGCGGGCAACCACATTCTTTGTAACGGAAGCGAAGGAAGCTGCTTAGACCCACTTGGTAAAGTAATCAATGGCCACCAGGATGAAACAGTGTCCATTGGATGTTGTAGGCTTGATCTCTCCAATCATGTCGATTCCCCACATTGCGAATGGCCAAGGAGCTGTTAAGACATTGAGAGGAACTGGGGGAATATGTACCTTGTCAGCATAGATTTGGCATTTGTGACAAGTACGGGAGTGTTGATGACAATCAGCTTCCATGGTAGACCAGTAGTAGCCTGCCCGTAGAATCTTCTTAGCCATCGTATGGCCACTTGAGTGGGTGCCAAAGGTGCCGTTATGTAGTTCATCCATGATCTGCTCAGCTTCGACTTTGTCCATACAACGGATTAGGACACAATCAAGATTGTGCTTGTTTAGGATACCATTGCTCAGAAAGAACTTGGCAGCGAACCTCCTTAAGAACTTTTTGTCGTTGACTGAAGCTCCTTCAGGGTATTCTTGTGCTTCGAGATACCTTTTGACGTCATGAAACCAAGGTCGGTCCAACACTTCTTCTGTATTAATCTCATGACAATGTGCAGGTTCGTCCATTCGTTCAATGGTGATTTGAGGTGCCTCATTATCCCAGTTAAGTTTAAACATGGATGACATTATAGCCAGAGCATCCGCTAGCTGATTTTCTCCTCGCGGGAAATGCTCGAAGGTAATCTGCTCGAAATGAGGCAACAATGTCAGGACATGTTCTTTGTAAGGGATGAGGTTAGGGTGCCTAGTATCCCACTCTCCTTTGATTTGACTGATAACCAAAGCTGAGTCCCCAAATACAACCAAAGATTTGATTCCCAAGTCAATAGCAGCCTTGAGACCAAAGATACAAGCTTCATACTCGGCCATGTTGTTGGTGCAGCTGAAGCAGAGTCTGGCAGTGAAAGGTGTATGGCAACCTTCTGGAGAGATAAGTACCGCCCCGATACCGTTGCCAAGTGCATTTGAAGCACCATCAAAGTACAGGGTCCATCGGGATCCTTGTTCAGGTCCGTCATACGGTCCGTTACCTTTAATGTTGTCCAATTTCATGATATCCTCGTCAGGGAAGTCGAACCTCATAGATTGGTAATCTTCAATGGCTTGATGAGCTAGATGGTCAGCTAGTACACTCCCCTTTATAGCTCTTTGGGTTATGTACTGGATATCATACTCAGTCAGGATCATCTTCCATCTAGCGATCCTTCCGGATAAAGCAGGCTTCTCGAAGATGTACTTGATCAGATCCATTTTAGAAATCAACAGAGTGGTATGTGCCAACATATACTGACTTAGCCGGCGAGTAGCCCATACCAAAGCGCATCAAGTTTTCTCGAGTAGCAAGTCTCACAGTCGGTAAACTTTTTGCTAAGGTAATAAATGGCATGCTCTTTTCGGCCAGACTCGTCATGTTGGCCCAGTACGCACCCCATTGAGTTATCCAAAACAGTCAGATACATGATTAACGGCCTTCCTTCGACGAGTGGCATTAAGATAAGAGGTTCCAGCAAATACTCCTTGATCTTATCGAAAGCAACTTGACAGTCATCGTTCCATTCAACCACCTGATCTTTCTTCAACAACTTAAAGATTGGTTCACAGGTAGATGTTAGGTGAGAGATGAACCTTGCGATGTAGTTTAGGCGTCCCAAGAAACCTCTGACCTCCTTCTCCGTGCGGGGGACATGCATTTCTTGTATAGCTTTGACTTTGGTAGGATCAACCTCAATGTCTTTGTTACTGATGACGAATCCCAAAAGTTTACCGGACCTGACTCCGAAAGTGCACTTGCTAGGGTTCAGTCTGAGCTTGTATTCTTTTAACCTGACAAACAACTTTTGCAGATGGTCGAGGTGTTCTTCTTCTGTCTGTGAACGGGCTATCATGTCGTCTACGTAGACTTTAATCTCATGATGTATCATGTCATGAAACAAAGCTACCATGGCTCGCTGATAGGTTGCCCCGACATTCTTCAGTCCGAATGGCATCACTTTATAGCAGAAGGTACCCCACTGCGTAACAAAAGTAGTCTTCTCCATGTCTTCGGGGGCCATTTTGATATGGTTGTACCCTGAAGACCCGTCCATGAAAGAGAATACCTTGTGTTGAGCTATGTTGTCAACCAAGATGTCAATGTGTGGTAGAGGAAAATCATCTTTAGGGCTAGCCCTGTTCAAGTCTTTGTAGTCCACACACATTCTGACTTTGCCGTACTTCTTAGGTACGGGCACAATGTTAGAAACCCATTGTGGATAGGAAGTAACTGCCAGAAAGCCAGCATTGAACTGCTACATCACTTCAGCTTTGATGTTTTCAAACATATCGGGCCTCATTCGGCGGACTTGCTGTTTGATTGGTGGACAGTCTTCTCTTGTAGGGAGACGGTGAACCACAATATATGTATCTAGTCCCGGCATGTCTTCATAGGACCAGGCGAAGATCTCAACATATTCATTCAACAGCTGAACTAAGCGCTCTTTGACACTTTACTCCAGGTTGGCACCCACTTTAACCTCTTTTCTGTCTTCGGCAGTACCCAAATTGATAGTCTCTAACAACTCTTCATGGGGCAGAATGACCCTTTCTTCTTGTTGCAAAAGTCTAGCCAACTCTCCAGGCACTTCACAGTCTTCATCACCTTCGTACTCGACATGATTGACTAGATCTTCAGAGTCACTGAAGGCCATAGCATAATTGTTACCCATGAAATCCGTAGTGGATGGGTACCTGCATTTGTGAGTGTGGGTGTGTGTAAGGGATAGCCACATTTAAACAAAATGAAATGTAAAAAAGAAAGAAAATGAACACAAAAGTTTATAGATGAAAAAGTCCATGATTCATTAAAAATGGCATATGAAAATGAAGAATCAAAACCCTTACAGATGGACCTATATGCCCCAGGTAAGGCATAAGGAAAAAAGTGTACGAATTGTTCAAAAGTTATTACAGACCAAACATGAAATGTTCAAAAGATAAATTACTGATTGATGAAAGTAATGGGAACAAAGTCTTTCTCCTCCCAGTTGTTTAGTCCTCCTTCAATAGTTGGAAAGATCCAGTCTTCAAAATTGCTTCCTTCTTCATCATCTTCTAAAGCATGAACTCCATAATGAGTGATTTTCAGTGGCGGTCCTCCAACCCGGGAGCGATGCACATCTTTCTGGCTAGCAGCAGTGAAACCCAATCCGTACTTATCTATCTTGTAAGGAAAATCTGGCAGTTGACCCCATACCGTACTTCCTCCTTCCTTGATCACAGCCTCCGCATCTTTAAGAGATGACATCCGGGACACAGGCTTGGTAATGATGGAGACATCAATCATTGTCTTGGCTACCGCAACTTCAGGAGAAACCTCTTCAAAGTGTTGGAAAGGTGTTTCTATGAATTCACCATCTAACTCCACGTAGCGGAAAGAGTTAAGGTGGCTTATCATATACTCCTCCTCACCATGAACTGTGATGATCTTACCTTGGACTGGGTATTTAAGCATCTGGTGTAGAGAAGAAGTGACTGCCCCAGCGTTGTGGATCCATGGCCTTCCCAACAAGCATGAATATGAAGGACGAATGTCCATCACATAAAAAGTAGAGTTGAAAATTTCCGTTCGCACCTTAATTGGGATGTCCACTTCTCCGTGAACCATCCGCTTAGAACCGTCGAAGGCTCTAACAATGATATTACTGGGCTTTAGGGTCAAACCTTCACAGTCTAATCTGTCCAACGCTTTCTTTGGTAGAACATTTAAAGACGAACCGGTATCAACCAGAACATGAGCAAGTGTAGTCCCTTTGCACTCTACCGAGACATGCAGCACATCATTATGCTTTCTTCCCTTAGATGTCAAATCGGCATCAGAGAAGCCAAGACCATTGTTGGCTGTAAGGCTAGCCACACATTCTTGAAACTGATCCGCAGAAGTTTCTTGAGGCACGTGTGCCGTCTTCAGAAATTTGATCAAGGCTTTGGCATGAGTCTCGGAGCAGAGCAATAGAGCCAGCATAGAGATTTTTGAAGGGGTTTGCCCCAGCTGCTCTACGACATCATAATCACTCTTCTTAATTATCTTTAAAATCTCCTCCATCTCCTTTTGGGTGGTCTCGGGGATAACCAAAGTCTGAGCCCTCGTCCTGATGGGCGCTTCTTGGATCCCCTTACCTTTATCAGCAGTAACAGCAGAGGGTACAGTTTCAGGAGCAACAATTTCTTCAATCACTGGACTTTGCACAAATATCTTGACATGCACAGGAGTACTTGAGGGTCCGAAGACTGCCCATGGAGGAGTAATCTCCAGAGAGAAGATTCTTCCGCTACGAGTTATCTTACTTGTCCCTGCAATATTCCCCACATCAAGAGTCTCTTCATTGGAACTTTCTTCAACTAATTCGATATGTTTCACACCGTGATAGAAGATCTCCCCTCCATAATTCCACGGTATTGTCTTATTGGACTTATATGGGATAGGCCCCGACATGGTAATCTTCAGCGGTACAAACTTTGGATCGGGTGTAATCTTAACAGGCCTTTTGCAGGTCTTGGAAAGATTGTCGGAAATGATGATTATAGCAACATCGTTGATTGGAGTAACAGGAGTAACAAGAATAATAGCAGCAACAGGAGTTTTCTGAAAGAGGATCTCTTGAGTATCCATCAAGCGTTGGATGCCTGATTTCAACAGCGGACAATCGGATTGCAAGGTCGAACAAAGGTAACAATCTTTTTCACAGCCTGGAAAAATCCCGGCTTTCAACAGATTCATCTTGATCATTGGCAACGGAGTCATTAAGTCATCAACAGCGGTAACATGAAGATGTTCTACAATAGCATGGACATTATGACCATGTTTTGGCATAGGAGCGGATATCACATTAGGTGTTTCGGGGGCATCAAACTCCACCTCCTTGGAATCTATTAAATCTTGGATCTTGTTTTTAAGGGCCCAACAATTGTTGGTGTCATGCCCTACACTGTCCGAATGATATGCACATTTTGCATTGGAATGATAATAGGGAGAAAAGGTATTTGGGTTTTTCGGCGCTTCTTTCAAGTTGGTAAGGTTTAACTTTAACAGATGAGGAAGGACCTGAGCCGGTGTCATATTGATCCGAGTGAATTGTCGTTGCGGCCTTTCCACCCTGGTTTGGTTAGCTCTGGGTTGACTGCTTCGAGGTTGATCGGTTGAGGAGTTCTGGATCATCACAACCCCTACCGCTGGTAAGTGCTCTATTCTCCCTTGATTTCTCTGGGTGTGAACAGCAGAAACTTCCTTCTTGGCTAGGAAGGTCTTCTTGATAGCAGTGGAAGCAGAGGTATCCTTCTGAATTTTACCACTCTTAATTCCAGCTTCGACCCTTTCACCGGTCAGAATTAATTCGGTGAACCATGCAGATGAGCTCCCGATCAAGTGATTGAAGAATGGACCTGACAGGGTCCCTAAAAACATGTCAACCAGCTCTCTATCCGACAATGGTGGCTTCACCCTTCCAGCCAAATCTTGCCACTTTTGGGCATATTCCTTAAAGCCTTCATTAGAGACCATACCCATACTATGTAGTTGAGTACGAGTAGGCGCTAAATCTGCGTTATATTGGTATTGTCGATAGAAAGAAGTAGCCAAATCCTCTCAGTTATGTACATCAGATCTCTCAAGTTGATAGAACCAGTCCAATTGCGTCCCTGACAAACTATCTTGAAAAAAGTGGATCCACAGATCCTTATCAGAAGAGTGAGGTTGGATCTTTCTGACGTAGGATCGCAGATGCATCTTCGGACAGGACAAACCATCGTATTTGGAAAATGTAGGCACTTTGAACTTGGGAGGAATGACGATCCCAACAACCAACCCTAGTTCTTCGAAATCCAGCCCAGGTACCCTTTGTACCTCCATGGCTGCCAACCGACCTTCCAGATTTTTATACTTATCGCCCGCCGGAGGGTACTGCTATTCGGAGTAATCTTCATCCTCTTCCTCTTTTTCTTCTTCAGCTTCAGACTCGGAGGACATTGCAACTCCCTTTCCTGTACCAACCCCTTCGTCAGACGTCGAGGGGAAATCGAGGACCCTTCTAGCCTGGTTCTCAAACCTTCTTCCCATAGTGGCCACACCAAATCTTTTCTTTTTCTTCTTTTCCTTTTCATTTTATTTCTCTAACAGTGCTTTAAGGTCCTCTTGACCCTTTGCCAAGGTCATGAGGAGTTGCTGGAATTGCGAATTCTGTGCTTGCAGATCTTTGACTGTCTGCTCTATATCCATCTTGCTGAAATAAACAGCAGAAAGATAAGGAAACCTGGTGTGAAGACCTGTTTATGCATATGATGAATGATATGTTATTCATGTAATTCATTCAAGGATTCAGAAATTCAAATTTGTTGCAAACAAAAAGAACACACGTCATATTAAAAAGAAATTTGTTAGTACATAAATGCCCCATGGGAAAAATATTACAAAATTCTTAATGTAAAAAGACATTGCGCATCCTCTTTGGTGCAATGTAAGTGTTGATATTCTGCTCTTCATGGAGTTGGCGGGTAAGTTCCAAAACCTTCTTCTCACTGGCGTAGAAGCTGGCTTCAAAAGTATTATGTTCTTCCTTGAGCTGTATCCAACTCTTTTGCAAATCATCCAATGATGTTGGCATGTTTGGATGCAGGAGGGTGTATGGAACCTCTCCTTCCATAACAGGCTCTTTGATCATAGGCAGAATGTGGGGGTAAGGCATCATAAGACTCTGGGCACGGGTTCGTACCCACTTGAGATAGGGCTCAAGGGGGGTGGAATTCTTGTGCCCTAGTGTCTTACTATCCACTTTGTTGGGCAACCTCCAAGCTCGGATAAACCTTTGTAGAAATCCTTGAGCTTCGTTGTCGAAGTCAAAAACCAAGTCAGAATTACCATATCATGAGGGCCATCCCTTCGGGCATACCCAAATTGTCTCAGGGCTAAATAGGGGTTGTAGGTAATGCCTCCCCTAATTCCAAGTAATGGGACATTAGGGAATTCCCCACAACGATCAATGATGATGACATTTTCTCTGGACTGAGAACACCAATGAACATCAGAATGTGTGAGGGTCATCAACCGTTGTGACCACCTTAAACCCTGCTCATTCTTCAAAATTGACTGGGGAAGGTGAGAAATAAACCACCTTGCTAGAAGAGGAGTACATCATATGAGAACACCTTTTTTCCTCATTGTTCGTGTGTGAAATGAGTGTAGGATGTCCCCCAGCAATGTAGGCACAGGATTCCGAGATATGAAAATCTTGACAGCATTCACATCTATAAGTTGATCAGGGTTTAGGAACAAGACCAACCCATAGATAAGAAGTGCTACAATCTCCTTAAAAGCTTGTAGATCTAAAGAATTACAATAGTCTTGTGCCTTCTCAAACAGAAACTTTGCCAAGAAACCCTTGACACCACTTCTGGTTTCCCAATGACCTTTGATATCAGATGGTTGCAAGTGTAAGGCTTGAGCAACATCTTCAGGCTTTGGCTCTCTTTCCGTACCGTTGTAGGGTAGTTGATGAAGAATCGGAATCCCCGGGAGTTGATAAAATTCCTCCAAAGTAGGTACTAGTTAGTAATCAGGAAATGTAAAGCAATGGTGTAGGGGGTCAAAGAACTGGAAGAGGACTTTCACCATGTCTTCTTCAATGTTGGAGTTGACTAAGTTGAGAAGTCTACCATGTCTTTCACTGAAAAGAGAATTCTCTGGAATCTTGGAAGTAAGCTCTTTGAGTTGAGGAGGGATCCTCACAAGATTGACCTGGATTGTTTTTCTGCTGAGAGATTCCATGACCTACAAAACAAGAACAAAGATGAAGATCCAAACCCTTGAAATGGTTAGTAGATGCATATGATGCTTTATGATGTTCATGATGTATGCACAAGTATATGTACAAGCAAATCACACAAGATCCTAGTTTCAGTCTTGCATGGGGTTTCATAGGTAAGTACCCTCTTGAAGTTAGTTGGCTCAACTTGTCCTATAAATAGTAACCGGGTTCTAAGGAGCTCAATATCACTGGATTATTTTCTGTGTTCATTGTTTCAGTTTATCCACTTAACTGGCGACCGAAATATTCCAAGAAAATAACCCTCAATGAGTGTAGTATCGAGTATCTACCAACTTCGGACTGCACCAAAGTCGGTTATCTCACTACCCCTAATAAGGCCAAGATGGTCAAGTAAAGGTTCTAAAAGTCCATTAGTGCTTCATGACATCACTCAGCGGCCCCGTATTCTCTTTGATTGACTCAAAGGCTACCAGTACCCACAAATATGTCGCACTAATATAGCTATTGCTTCAACCATGTCGGTATACCCCGCACAGTTTCCAGAACGTATTGCTATTTACCTATGAATGTTTCCCAAATTCGGGTAGAGGATTTCAAGCCCAAACAATAGAACCAATTGTAAAGAAATCAAAGAAAATAAGATAAGCATGCAAAGGTGATCTAAACCCTAAGGTTACTCCACTTTTAAAGCTTTCCCCAGCAGAGTCGCCAGTTCTGTGATACGGTGGGAGAACTGACTTGACGTTTTGCGTTTGTGTTTGCAAATGTTTCGGTTTAGCAAGTGTCGCCACCGACTTTTTATTTTATCCTAAGGAAAGGTCAAAAAGCACAGGAAAGACCTTTGATATGTTTTCTTGGGTTCGAGGAGTAGATTATGAAAAGGGAAGGTGCAAGCACCCTTTTCATCCATAGTTATCCATGGGCTCTTAGTTACTTGTTTAGATCACTTGCTTTTGCTTTTCAATTGCTTGAAATGGTGCTTTGTGTGTGGTTTTGAAAGATGTTTTGAAAAGAGGCCATCATTGTGGCAACCTTTGTAATGATTCTTGTTTGAATATATACAAAGGTGTATTATCTTTTGAAAAGATTTTTCAATGTTTGAATGTTTGATTTGGGAAATATTTTGAAATTGTGTTGTGAAGTGTGTTTGAAAATAGCAAGGATGTTTTGCAAGTTTTGATCAAGTAACTAAGAGTTATCTACCCTATTTTACTCAAAGATCTTTCCTATATGTTTTTAACCCTTTTGACAGTGTTTTTTTACCATTGCATTTGGTAAACAACCTTGTATTAGGATGTTAAATGGGACAGGCGCGGGTCATCGTATAGACCATGATAGCAATTGTGTTAAGTATTTTTAGAAAATTTTTGAGGGACTAGATCATTTTTGTATAGGCAACCAAGATAGCATCATCGAGGGACTATGATCTTTTGTTTTGTTTTTGTTTTGCCAAAGTACTCAACATGCATAACATGGCCCATTTTTAAGGAAACAAGTGGATGTAACCCTAGGGGTGCAAGTGTCCATTGTGTTTGATTTTAATGCATTTTTGTCTTTGTATTAGGTCAAGCTACTTGTTGATTTTGGATTTTTGGCATACAAACCCTAATCTCTAATCATGGCATAATTGAAAGCGTAAATGCGTAAAATAAATCTACCACTATTACAACATGATTATGGGAAGAGGGATACAATTTTTGAATGGGGATTATTTGACAAGAAATTAAAACCCTAATTTTACTATTACATCCAAATTGAATCAAATGGCATAAATAACAAATGAATAATATTTAAATAAACAAATTAAATAAATATACCAAATAATATGAATATGCAAAAAAAGGTTTTTGTTTATATATGTAAAAATATTTAATGTAAAAAGAAAGGAATAATAAAAAAGATTATTATTTTTTATTAAGGGTAAAACCCTAATTTTTTAGAATGTGAATATATTGACTATATTATTTATATACAATAAAATAAAATAATGTATATACAAAAAATTAAATATATTTAGAAAAAAGTATTATTTTAAGTATAAATAATAATAATAAAAAGTATAATATTTCTATGTTTTTATTTTCAAGTATTTATAAAAGTATATATATGTATATTAATTATATTAATTATGTCCAATAAAAATAAAATATATACAAGACAAAAATATATTTAGAACAAAGTATTATTTAAGTATAAATAATAAAAATCATAAAAGTATAATTTTTAATGTTTTATTTCTAAGTTCTCATTAAAATAAAATAAAGATATATGTTCATTAAATTACTTTTATGTTTAGAAAAATAAAAATAAAATACAAAATAAATGTGAGAATTTATAGAAAAATATTTTTAGTATTTTTTATGTTTGGAAATAATAAAATAAAATTAGAAATGAAAATAAAATAACAAAACATAAAAATATGAAGAAATGGGCCAGGGGGGTGTATTCAGCAAAAGGGGGGTGTCAATAGTGAGCCAGGACAAAGCCCAACCCACCTCACTTCATTTTCAACCTTTGTTCTTCAAAATTTCACGCGCCCTATACAAACACGAACATCCTGCATATGTGCTCTAATGCAAAAACACATAACATCAAAGTTGTAGAGCTTTCCAAGACGAATTCAACCATATAAAAAACTTGTCCTAACTCTCAAAGACCATAGAGAATTTCTCTGGCCCTAAATCTTAACCTATTTTTTTAGGATGTTCTTGGACCAAATTCTCTTAGCATGCTTAATTAAAATAAAAACTGAGCATATGTACAACTTCATGGCTATGAATACTACATTTCTTATTCATAAACCTAAGCCTAATTGTTCCTAAATAAAGAGATAGGAAGTTGATAAAAACCTGTTTCAGTTGAGATCGTGTCTGGCAATGTGGAGCTTTTCAATGAGGCCTGAGATGTTTGGGAGCTTGCTTGAACTTCCCTTGACCTTCTCCAATGCCTAGCTTGCCTTGAATGTTCTTGAACAAGCATACATAACTCAACCTGCACAAGCTGAAATAAAAAATGGCAAACCTAGTAAATGGAGTTACACTTAGTGTTTAAGGGTTGGGATATCTTGGATAGGTTGTATGGAAGGTGTTTGAACAGGTTTGGGACAAAACGCACGAGCAAATTGTGAGATAGAACTCAAGATGCAGATGTTGCCATGTTTTACCAATGGAAGGTGATTTTGTGCTATGGGAGGTTTGAGGGCTCAAAGGGTCGTGTTTCTGGCTCAAGGGGATGTGAGAAATATGTTTCAAAAGCTTGCACAAGTTGGTTTTAGCTGATGTTCAATTTTTTATGTATTTGGTATATTTTTTGTATATGAAGCAAAAGTGGACAAGTGATGCAAAGCAGGCCTGTACAGGATATCCATCAGCTTGCATACTATGCTTTTGGCCCCTCAAGTTGGTGGATTCGATTTGCTGCATAAGATATGGCTCAATGCTCTAGGATGTTGAATGCTCTAATGACCAAAACAAAACCTTAGACCAATGGATTTGAATTAAATTATTGAGTGTGAAATGATTTTGAGACCTGTAATCTAGTGCAAAGCAAGCTGATTTGAATTTGCAACTTTTATCAATATGAACATGCCATGGATAAAAAGTGAGTTTTTTCCAACTTCAAGCCTTCGATTCTACCTAACCACAAATGATTTTGGAGAGTTCTTGGACATTTTGTAAAGCTTGCAACATGCTCTACAATCCATCTTTGAAATGAAATTTGAGATTCCAAGTGGAACTATATGAAAAATGGCCATGAAGATAGGTCAAAATCCTGCCTAAACTAGGGCAAAATTTCACTAAGTTAAAAGTTTCATGGACCGTTATTCCAAAAATCATAACTTGATATCCAAGCTTCTTTTGGGAAAACTTTGTGAATAAAAGTTGTATATTTTGTGTAGGACTGCAACTTTCATGTTGGAAGTTTTGTTTGAATCCAATTGCATCATGGTGAAAATGTTGGGCAAAGTTAGGAAAAATTAAGAAAATTTCATAACTTAGAAAAATTCGAAGTATTGAAATTTTTCAACTTTAAACCCTAATTTGAAAAATTAGGTTTCTTGATGAATAAGTTTCATGTTTTGACACATCTTGATGAAAAATGACCCTTGGCACTTGATTTTGACCAAAAAGTCAAAGATTGACTTTTTAGTGTACAGTCAAATTTTGATCAGTTGACTGAAAAATTCATCTATCAATCCAATGCAATTGAGATCTTTTGAACCTTGGGAATAGGTCAAGATGATGTCATTGAGTCCTTGAATCCATGCTTGAACCAAATTTGCCATTGGCTAGGTCAATAGTCAGAAATTGCCCTTGTGTAGTCAAAAACCTAAAAATGACCATTTTGCCCTTTTGATGATCTGATCAAATTTCTTGAGGAGTCGTGGTCCAAACTTGATCAAATGGTTCATATGAGTTTATAATGTTGACGTGGATCAAAATTTATGAGTTTTGACTGTAAATTGGCCCTAGTTGACTTTTTCCCCAATATAGTTGATTTCTAGGTCAACTGTCCAATTGACTGGGCAAAAATTTGATTCAAGGCTTGAAACTTGGTATGGACAAACTTATGAGTCCAACATGAAGTATGAAAGTCACTTTGAGCATTAGAAGTCCAAAAATCCCTGTGCAAACTCAAACCCTAATTTAGGTCATCTGTGGAAAGAGATGTCTTGAGCAGTGCAAAACCTTAATCCTGTCTGGAATTCAAAGAGTATTGTGAGGGGAAATCTTGATGAAATGAGAGGGAAAATTTTGGGGTACAACAAAGATCACTCTATACATTGGCGCTTCCCTGTAAGCCTGGAAATCTGAGCCTTCAACCTCTGATTTTCTTCCACATGTCTGATGGCAACCTTCTTCCAATCATCTGAATCAGGAAGTGAGTGATCAACACCTGATTGAGGCTTAGGAGAAAATAAATCCCCTTGACTCTCAATAGACTCTACCGCTCGACTCTCAAGGATCTCAATCAAGTCGTCTTTCTCCTTCAGGTCTGCTCTGTAGGAACTCTCTAAAGTTTGGAACTTGTTCTTCCAAGCATCCCTTTCCTGTTGCATCCTAACCAAAGCAAGTTGCAGCTCCTCCAGATCATCTAATAAGGGAGGAGTGGTCTTCACAAATAGATCAGGCATGGGTGTCTCCCGGGTATATGGCATCTTTAACTGAATGGCTCTCGATCGGACCCACTGAAGATATGGCTCCAAAGAAACAACACCTCTAGGTCCCAAATCATTCCTACCCTTCTTATAAATGTCACGCAAGGCCTTCGCAATCTGCTACCTAGCTTCCCTATGGTCTTCCCCTTCCTTCAGAAAGAAACTACTCAAATGAATACTATTTGGTTTATCCCTCATCGGATAACCAAGTTGTCGCCGTGCAAGAACATGGTTATAGTTAATTCCTTTTTTTGTACCAAGAAGAGGTACATTTGGGAAACTACCACAACTGTCAATAATCTCTATATCCTGGTAAGCTCGATGATACCAATCAATATCCGAGCGAGTAAGTTCCATGATCTTAGAAGCCCAACGGGGTTCCTTCTTGACATCCCAAAAAGCACCAAACGGAGTCATATAAGAGATAAACCACCGGTATAATAGAGGCATGAAACAGATAATCATTCCCCCTAATAAGAATTCTGAAGATGAATAGAGTAATAAGCATCACCCAACAGTGTAGGAACTGGGTTTCCAATCATGAAGATCCTGATAGCATTAATGTCAACAAACCTGTCCACATTAAGAAATAAGAACAACCCGTAAGCAAGTAGAGCAAAAATGGCCTCAAAAGCGACTGTACACTTCATCCTGGAAAAGTAACGAGCTTTCTCCAATAAGAATTGAGCTGGTAATCCTCTAATCCCCCCTTTAGTAGTCATATGGGCTTCTACCTCAGACTTTCCCAGGTGAATCAAAGCAGCAACCTCATGTGATTTTGGCTCACCCTCCAAACCAGTAAAAGGAACACGAATGGTAACAGGTAAATTCAATAGATAAGAATACTCCTCCAGTGTTGGCATCAACTGATAGTCGGGAAAATTAAAGCAATGATACATCGGATCATAGAACTGAACTAAGGTAGAGAGAATACCTTCCTTCATCTTCAGCTTCATGAGAGGAATAATGGATACATACTTCTTCCAAAAGTCTGCAGAAAACTCGATCTCGGGAATTAGACTGATCAATTGATCTATCTTGGGATCCTTGAAACTGTACTTTCCGGTCTTTCTCTTTCTAGAATCCATGGTTAGAAAGTACCTGAGATATTCACAAATAGTCAATCTTTAAATCCCTTAAAATATGGTTTCTTCAAAAGATGTTTATGAGTGCATGGATACATGATACAACAATCACACACAATATCACACATATAGGGTTCATAGGTTCAACGTCACGAGCATGAGGTTGAAGGTACTACCCATAAGGTGTTGGTCTAAAGTTATCACTTGTCGAACAAGGTTCTAGAGGTTCCCAGAGTCTACATCCTTCCTTCAGATATTACCAACTTCCCGATTAACTCGATAATTAGTAATATTCTCAAGAAAGACTCGTCTGAGTGTAGTATCGCGTGACAACTATTTCCGGTTTACTCCGTCATAGCTTCCGCACTACACCTAAAAGGCCGAGATGGGTTTGGTATTCTATGATCCTCAGTTTCAGCAGGCTCCCAGGTCAAAAGCAGTACGTCTTCCCGATTACTCGGTAAATGACACTACAGTCAAAGGGGCCTCCATTGAGTGGGATATCTTATGCCTCCTTTTTTGGGATTACTCCCTCAAAGTTAACATGACTATACTGCCCGTCCTATCTTAAAGTTTTCCCAAGTCCGGGTATAGGACTTATGAGTAATCACCAAGCACCCTGAAAACCAGGAAAATCCAGACAAAACATATATATAACATATAACACTTATACAGATATAAAAAAGATAGGCTTAACCCACTTAGGGATGGACCAGCAAGAGATTAAAATCTCCCCAGTGAAGCCGCCATTTTTCTGTAGCGGTAGAAATGTTTAAGACTAAGCCATTGGATTGACTAGAGTTTATACAAATCAAAATCAAAATCGCCACTGCGCTTTATTGTTTCCAAAGGAATGGGAAAA
The DNA here is from genome assembly GCA_948472305.1 of Vicia faba. Lineage (NCBI taxonomy): Eukaryota > Viridiplantae > Streptophyta > Magnoliopsida > Fabales > Fabaceae > Vicia > Vicia faba. Next base: position 25,869,519 of record OX451735.1, read on the forward strand.
GAGCGAATAACCCAAAAAGAGGGGGAAAGATTCAAGGTAAGGGGGCTGGTTATGCAAAGGGAAGGTATTAGCACCCTAAACATCTACGGTACTCCACAGGAGCCTCTTTGTAAAATCTGTATATTTTGGCTATAAAATGTTGTATGTAAAATAGATGCTCTAGGAGAGAAAAAAAAATATTTTTTATTTTTTTCACCCTCCGCGGTTGAGAACCTTTAGTGCCTACGTACCACCTTTTGTGCAATAGGGGAACAGGGTACACGTAGTTCCTCTTTCAAAAAAAAAATTGAAACACAAATGCGTTGGTTAATTTTATAAGATAAAACATCATCATCATTGTCTGTGTGGAAAACATACCTACTACCCACAATCATGAGAAAGGAGAATTTGCATCATCTCAAAGTGAAGGATATGGCTTGGATTTTAAAATCAACAATTCCTCACTCAACACCCAAGTGGAAAATATACCTATTCACTATATATTATAGAAGCATAGTTGTTTGCATCACTACAAAGATTGACAAGAGTTCAGTCTTTTAAGAAAAGTTTTAAAGTTGGTTGACTTTTAGTCTTCTCAAAAAAAATGTCAAGGTATTATTAAGTTGGTTGGAGTTTATTTATGAAAACATTTTGAAAATGCATGGACATAAGTCCAAGTTTATTATGAAAATAGTTCAAGTTTCAAAAACAAGAAGAGTTTTCAAAAGGGGAAGAAGATTTTTGAAATTAAAGAAGATGGGAGGAGAAGAAGGGACTATCCTAAAGCATAAGGTAAAAGCTAGGGATAAGAACCATCTAACCAACAAAAATCCAATACTTGACATTATGAGCCAAGATAGAATTCCCATTCTTTGGATTGGAACCAAGCAAGCAAAGATACTAGACCTCTTGAGAGAACCAAACTTCAAGTGTATTAAGTCTTCACAAAAATTGGGCAGAGTAACGACTGTATACGGATGAATTCCAGATTACAAACAGAGGATGTAATCACAAAAACCTGCACACAAAACAAACAAGCAACCCAATGTCTTGAGGTAAACCTCAAGAACTCCAGACAAAATAATTAGATAAGATCTCCAAGATAGGTCAAGGTTTCTAATCCTAAGTCCAAGAAAAAGTCCCATGCTCCATAATGCCAAGGATAGTAACCAAATAGTCCAAGTACCATTAAAGATTTTTTAGGGTTTATGTTGATTATTAAGTATCTTAAGAAAGGAAAAGAAAAGCTCAAGTGAGCAAAGTAAAAATGGCAAGAAAATAAATGCTCAAATGAGCAAATATGAAAATGGCATGAAATGTAAATGCTAAAAGTAAATAGTACATAAAGCATAAAAAAGAATAAAAGCATAAGGTAAAACAAGTCAATAATTAGTGGTTGGTTGGATGACCATTTTGAAACTTGCATTTGGAACTCATTAGAGGATTGGTAGAGCCAAAGCCTCTACACAACAAGTTGCATTTGCTTTTTGTCAAGTATATCATCCATTTGGAATTCTCATAAGTACCATTTAATGATCAACAATGTTTAAGTGATCCACGTTGACCAAAGGTGTTGTAGATCCATTAGAGGACTGGTAGAACCAAAGCCTCCGCACAATGAATCTCAAGGTTATTGGATCAAAGAGATCAAATTAACATACTTGGGCTTGCAATCATAGGTTTGGGCCACGAATGATCATTTATTCGAATCGGGACAAAATTTAGCGCTATGTTAAGCAATCGTAAGTGGACTTATATAGAAGTCGCACCTATTTTGAGACCGGTCAATAGCAATTTATGTACCATTTATTTTGAGACATGATATAGAGATCATACTCCAATAACACCTAGTGCAATAAGAAAGGGATGAGATGAAGAGGGATGGGAAAAAAATACAAACCACTTTTGAATTAAATTTTAATCAAACTATTATTAAAATCATTCATCCATTTTTGTGGAGTTAAACTCAACACCATGGATCCAATGATGTTAATAAAGTTTATGATCCAAAATCTAACCCAAGATCAGCCAGAAAATAATCACAAAATAATATCACATTTAAATTACACAAAAAAAGGTTTTAAAAATAGAAAATATTGAGAAAAATATCAACTATGTTCAAATTAATCAAGAAATAAAATTAAGACCATAGAAAAATCAGAAAAAAGGCTCAAATATTTTTATAAATTTTTTTGTAATTTTAAAAGTCAGAAACTATTTTTAAACTATTTAAAATTGCTCAAACAAACAAAAAATAGGTCAAAATAGTAAACCTCAATATAAATTTCCATAGAAAGTCAACAATATGCAAAATAATATTTATGAATTTTTTCAGAATTAAAAAATGTCAGAAAGTAATTTTCAAGTAATTAAAAGAAAGCAAATAATTCAAAAAATACAAAAAATATCAAATGTCAAAATAAAAATGTGAACAAATAGTCATGAGATCGGAAATAATTCAAAGTATTTTTGTAAATTTTTTCATAATTTTTGGATAAAAAATAAAAGAGTTATGAATTTTTGAAAATTTAATCAATAAAAATATAAAATCAGAAAATAAAATAAAACCAAACAGATGTGGACGATTAGATCATAGTCAAAACGCGTCAGTAAGCTGATCCAGTGGACCAGACGCACTGTGCTTGATATGGACCTTAGTGAGATACACATAGGATCAGAAAAAGGGCAACCAATGAAATTAAAACGTTTGGCACACTATCATTGGTTGAGACGAGACATGTCATTGTCTTCAACCTCCAGACGCCCTGCAATGGGGATTTTGTGAGATCCTTCAAATGGAAAAATTCGGATCCCAGACTAGTATCATTGAATTCGTCTCTTCAAGACGATTCTAACACCACCATCACGCCAAATTTATATAAGGTATTGAGAGAGATATGAATCAAAAACCGTGAAAATAGCGAGCACCTTCAATTTGGGATTTCTCTCTCAATTCTCAATGGATTTAAAAATTGTAAGCAACATTAGAATCAGGGAAGGAGTAGAATAGATTAGTGCTTGATTTGGATCCAAATGGGGGAGAATTCTACCTTTTCGAAGTTCAAGTAATAACCTCTGAAACTGGACTTTTGTAGCTTGAATTATGGCTCGTTTTGATTGGTTTAAGTTTTGGAGAGTTTATATGATGCTTAAGGATGATGAATACGCAAAGAATTTTGGAAAAGGAAGCTTAAATCTCAGAAACTGAATTCAAAAAAGATGGGTTCGTGTGAAGTTTTGGCAGGGTGTTTTTGGCTCTCAAAACTTGGGAAATTGAATGGGATAGTTCATGTATTTATAAGAGATGCGAATGGGATCAAAAGAAAGAGTGAATGATGTGTTTTGGATGGAATTCGTGCAAACCTGATGCACGAGTGAAGTGTGATCCAAACTTCATCAAAACTCATCCAATTCTTGTGTTTTGATGCACTAATCCACTTGGGAAACTTGGCTAATCATGTTTAGACCTAAAACGCGTGATAATTTGAGGTTTAGAGGTTGTAACATGAAATTCAATTTCTGACCTGCAAGGAAACATCAATTCCAAGTTACCATTTTTGAAACTATGGCATTCTCAGCTCAAGGGGTCTCAAGGCATGATTCTTGATGATTTCGAAAGATGTGGTTAAAAGCTTTGCAATGGAAAAAGAATGGAGTTAAATGGATGCTTGAGCTGAAAGTTGTGTTGAGTCAAAGTTGGAGAAAAAGAGTTGACTTTCCATACTTAGAAATATTTCAAATTCTTCATCAAAAATGACCTATAATGTCTTGCATCCAAACATGGCCTTCCACTTGGAATTTTCCCTTGACCAAAAAAGATGGAATGAAGTATATCTCTTGAATGATATTTTGAAACTTGAACCATTCAAAATCTCCAAAAATTGAGCAAGTTATGACTTGTTGAAGTTGGCCAAAAATCATGAAATGACCTATAATCGTTTGCATATTTAAGGCAACCTCCATCCATTTTCTCACTTTGCACATAAAATAAGGCATAATGTTCACATCTTCAAGATCATTATGGAAAAGGAATGGACTCAAGGTGATGAAAATTGACCAAGTTATGATCATTTGAAGTTACTTATGTAAAATTGGGGATTCATCTGGAGGACTTGTAATCTTTCTTCTTCACCAAGTTTCTTTCACATGAAAACTCTTTGGAACTTTTAAAGTGATTTGTTGATAACCATTTGAAGAGAAGGATGTCTTTGGAGCCACTCAAAAATACCAAAAGGTGAGCAAGATATGCTCCTTTGAAGTTCAAAACCCTAGCTTCTAGATCAAGAGAATGTCTTGAGGAACTTTGACAAGTTTGAACAAACTTCTTATACCAATATTCTTGCTTTGTGAATAGAAGTTGTTGAGGATGATAATGAAGATTCATAGCTTCCAAAACCACTTCCATATATTGAATTTTGAGTGAAATATGCTCTTGTGACCAATTGGAACAAGGCCTTGTCCAAACATGACACTTCTCCAATCAACCCCTTGTACTTTTGAGTCAAATCTAATAACCTTGAAATGTGATGAACCAAAACAACCTTTCCATGCCAATTCTCCCAAAACCAATCCATTGGTGAGGTTTGAACTTCTCAAGCTATATTGATTAGGGCATGGAAATAAACTCTTGAACCCATGGAGTACCTTGTTAAATCTCATTGCCCTTCACCTACATGGATAACAAGCAAGACAAAACAATATTGCATTTGTGATACGATGGGAGAGAACTGACTGTTTTTGGAATGCTGGTTCGCGTTTTGCGTTTGTTTTTGCAAAATGTCGCGGTAAGCAAGAGTCGCCACCGTATTTTATTTTATCCAACAAGGAAAGGAAAAAAGCACAGAAAATTCCTTTTTCGAGATGTTTCTCGGGTCCGGGGGGTAGATTATAGAAAGGAAAGGTGTTAGCACCCTTTCTATCCGTGGTTATCCAAAGGGTATTAGGTACTTGCTCAAAGTGTTTTCAAAATTTGCTTTGCTTTGTGTTTGTGGGTTTGAAAAGAGTTTTTTGTTTGAAAGGTGTAAGTGTGAAAAGTTTTGTTTTGTTTTGAGAGAGCAAGTACTTAAGAACCATTTACCTACTCGAAAAAAGAATCAATTTGTGCTAATGTCCTTTAGACAATGCTATCCCACTATTGATGAGTAGGTAGCACCGTCGTTGGAGTTTAAGGGTCAATTCGATTAAGGGACGTGTGGTCACTAAATCAATGTTAGGACGCCTTAGTGGTAACCCTAGTGTCTTAGATCATTTTTCCGAGGCAACCGTTTCGAGGCAACTATGATCTTTGGACAAGAGGGCGACCTCTAAAACTTCCTATACTTAATGACCACGTTCGAAGGCAACCAAGTGAGGCGTACCCTAAGAGTGCGCATGTGCGAGTGTGTTGTTTTGGTTAATTTTATCTTTGTACATGTCATGGGTGATCTATGTTGATTTTAGGTTTTGAACGATTAATCTTGTCAGGCATTCCCTATTACAAAACATATAACAGTTTATAAGTTGCAGAAATTAAATTGCGGAAATTTAAACTAACTATTACAAGGCGTCGGGTATTTACATCGCCAAAAACAACCCTTGAAATTAAAATGCGGAAAAATAAATAAAGCGATAAAATGTTTAATGTCCTATTAAACTATTACATTCCGGAAACAGGTACAATAATATGATAAAACGGATTGCGTGCGAGAAATTAAATCAGAGGAGTTTTTTAGGGTTTTGACCCTTTTTTTATTCAAGAAGAGATTTTTTTTGTTGGTTTTTTGAATTAAAAGGAAATTAAATTAGGTTAAGCAACAAATTAATAAATTAATTAATTAATTAATGAAAATGATATTTTTGGATTTTTGATATTTAAAGAAATAAAAATAAATTAATCAAAGTTAATAAAAAAACCTAATTGTCTAAACTAATTTTAATTATTACAAAAGATATTAAAGTTATTTCCTAATTAAACTAAATTAATTAATATTTAATAATTGTTAATAAAAATAAAATACTGAAATTAAATTAATTAAGAAAATATTTTTTGGTTTTTGATTTTATTAAGAAAAAGATTAATTGGTTAGTGATTAAATAATAAGAATAGCAAACAATTAAATGAAATAAAGAAAAAATTAGAGAGAGTTGGAAATTTGGGCCTTAAAGGAGGTTTGGATAGCAATTTTGTGGCCCATCACAAGCTGGCCTGGCTGACTTTTTTTTGGATTCCACGCATCCACATTGACTTGGGCATATGATGAACATCACATCTGGACCACCAGATCTGGCTTGGGGCCATCTGGCGCTTTGAGATTTGAGGGAGTATGATGGACTTCCATTATTGGTTTGCACCTGATTGCATAATAATACAAAGAAAAATGTAAAGCGCTGGAGGCAGAAATCGAACCCCTGACCTCCAGCCAACAATGCCTTGAGAACGCTCCCCTTGACCACTGGACCACTACGCTTTATTCGTTAGTAAAATGCAAACTAATTATAATATAACAAAAAAAATTAATGGATCAGAAAAAAATAAAAAGCGCGCTATATTTGAAACAACCAATGGGAGGGAGACGCGTCATCGTCTTCTTTGTTGGAACCTGGTTATTTACCTGCGGATTTATATCCGCAGCTAAATCCGTAGGTGTCTCCTAAAATTGGTTCTAGGCCATGAAAACACAATCCAAGACCATGGTCTTGTTCGTCTTCCTCCACTGATCACGTCTATGCCCATCAATGGCACTGATTTTACCTGGAAACCAAATACCCAAAATACAAAGAACCTGAACCCTAGATTCGGCTAGGGGGTTATAGGCCATATAAATACAATTGGCTAATGCAGAAAGCTCGCAAATTGAACAAGGATCATGAATATGCAAAGATTTTGTCATAAAAATGCAAGAACATGGAGTTTGGATTTCAAATGCAAGGCGGTATTTTCAGAGACTTACAACGCTTTAGAACGTGTATGGGGATTGGTTTTGAGTTGGTTCTGCTTCAAGGATGGTCCAGCAATTGATTCACGTTGAGTTTTGCCTTTGAATTCGTCCCTAGGAGTGATTTCAGTTTCAAGCTTTTTGCCAATTTTCTCAAGTTTTCTTTTTGGGATTCTGCAGCCTCTAACCTCTCAAACTCGTGCCTTTGCCTTGTATATGTATGCAGCATGGATTAGGTCAACAATTTGGTCTTGAATCTTTGTGCATCAATGCTTGGAGATATGATTTGATTCACCATTGATAACTTTCTTATTTTGTCCAAAATCCAATATTTTTACACATGACAAGCTTGATACGGATTTGATCATGTCATTGATGATAATCAAGACCTATAACAACCAAAAAGATCCTAAGTAAACAATATTTGGATTTTATTTGATTTAAATTGATTTAAAATGAATTAATTCAATAAAAAATCAAATAAAATAGAAAAATTAATAAATGGACACAAGACTGAAGCTAAGACACGTGTGTAGTGTGACAAGATCAAATCAAGTGGAAAAGAATGGGCCCATTCGACAAAATTTGAAGTTTTGGGGATAGTTGACTTTTGGCAATTTTGCAAAAATTCCCAACTTCAATAATGCATACCTTCTTCAATTTTGAACTTTCGGAAGTGTTATTGGACTTTTTAGAAAGCAAGAGATGTCCTATAACCAACCCTTTTGGTATCATCTCATTTTTATGTTCCATGATCAAGTTATAAGCTTTGGAAAAAAAGGTGTTTTTGTTGACTTTCAAAAATGACCTATAATATCCAAATTCATAACTTCTTGTGAGTGCATTTTTTGATTTTGGGGTGTGACGATGGATTGTAGGAAATTGAATCCCCTTCAAAATGAGCTTTGGATGGGTCATTTCTCATAAAGTATGAGAAAGTTATGCATGGTCAAAGTTGAGTTGACTTTTCCTACAAAACCCTAATTTAGCAACTTTTGAGTCTTGATGAATTTTGAGCAATCCTTGATGAATCATGATCAACCCTTGATCAAATGATGAAATATCCTTTAAAATGAGAATGTTGACAAAAAAATCTTGAAGTTTGACTGTTTATAGGTCACAATTGACTTTTGCCCTAGCACAGTCGATTTTTGGACCCTTTGAGCAATTGACTGAGCAAACTTCTTCTACAAGGCTTGAAATTTGACATGGATGAACTTGAGACCATATTAGGACATTGGGGAGAACTTGAGATCATTTGGATTTAAGGACCTTGATGCAACACAAAACCCTAATTTGAGGTTGACTGCCTTAGGAGATGACTTGACTGTCCAACTCTTTTGCAATCTTGAACCACTTGGAGATTTTTCTTGCAATGTCTTGGGAAATATGAGAGGGAAAATTTTGGGGTGCAACAGCTTCCCCTGTTCAATTTTCTTAAACCTGAGGATATAGATTGGCTTTCGGGCCTTTCGTGATCCGAAGGTGGAAGATGATTGAACATTAGAGTGCCCAGAAATTTGCACTCGCATGAAGTGGTATCCGCATTGTGATGTCGGGAATGGGCTTACAGATGCCATTTGGAGACTGTTGATAGGCGGTATGAACTTCGACTGGAATACGAATCAGGGAGATCTTATCGTCAATCTAACTGAACCAGGGAAGGTCTTGGATTAACTTTGACTGGATCGGCATCAGAAAAATCTTTAGGAATCGATTTAACTGGACTAGACAAAGATCTTGGAATAACTTCAACTGGAATACAAATCAGGGAGATATTATCGGCAATCTGACTGAACTAGAGGAGGTCTTGGATTAACTTTGACTGGATCGGCATCAGAAAAATCTTTAGGAATCGATTTAACTGGACCAGACAAGTTCTTTGAATAACTTTGACTGGATCTGCATCAGAAAAATATTTAGGAATCAATTTAACTGGACCAGACAAGAGTCTTGGAATAACTTTGACTGGATCGGCATCAGAAAAATCTTTAGGAATCGATTTAACTGGACCAGACAAGGTCTTGGATTAACTTTGACTGGATCGGCATCAGAAAAATCTTTAGGAATCGATTTAACTGGACCAGACAAGATTCTTGTAATAACTTCAACTGGAATATGAATCAGGGAGATCTTCGTGGCGATCTGATTGAACCAGAGGAGGTATTGGATATAGCTGAGAACTTAACTGCATCTTTCGTGAAAGGTAAAGATCAGTCATATGCAATGCATGATATGGATCAAGCAATGATGTTCTCAACATAAATGAGATTGTATGGTATGATACGTATATGCATGTATCATGATGTATGAAAATGTAATGCTTTAGCTGGGGAAAATAAATCCCAGATAGCTGTTGGAGAATAGAGTTGAATTCTTCGTTTCTGCTGGGGATGGTGAACGAAGGTGACTGCGAGAATAAACCTGCAGGAGAAGATAACTCTGTTGGGGAATAAACTCATGAGGAGATTACTTTGTGGGGAAGAGATGCTCTGCTGAGGATTCCACTGATAAATTCCGTCGGGATAAATTATCGTTGTTGGTGATGTTGAATCTGTTGAGGATTGAATTCCTGTTTGTGAAAGGAAAGAACTTCGCTGGGGATGACCTTTCAGTTGTTACTTGCTGGGGATAACCCGGTTAGACTTTTGTGGGGATAATCCTCTGAATTCTGCTGGGAACGATCCTTGGAACTCGGCTGGGGAGATTTATTTTGTACTCCGCTGGGGATAAACTTCCAGAGTCTACTGGGGATGATGATTCAACTCTGTTGGGGAAGCTTTTTCAGACCGTGCTGGGGGAAATATTGACTCCACTGGGGGTATCTTGTATTCTGTCGGGGAACATTCTTATACTCTGTTGGGGAATATTAAGATTGTCGGGGATATCAAATCTTTTTAGTGTTGATGGGAGATAAACTCTGCTTGAGGGAGAATATTACTGACTCATTCATTCACAGTTGCGAGTCTCAGCTGGGGAGAGTTAATATTACTGTCTTTTTCTTTTACTCTGCGGGGAGTGAATGTTACTGGGACGCGTGCTGAGGATATGACAATGGCTTTGCATCGAGACTTTTTTTGCCCCTGTTTCTGCGGGAGAAGGTGCGTGCGGAGGCCCTGTGGATCGAGTATTATCCCCACCTATGAGGTGCTTGGTATCTTTCGGTCAAAATGACAAGTCTTCTTCTGGTAGGCCAGTGACGAGATGACGAGACATAGTCGTACGCTTTGATCCCTAATTTTTGCCTGGACTGCCCTTTCGGGTTTTCAGTCCACCGGGATACCCTTTTTTGCCCAAGCCGCCTTTTCATGTTTTCGACTTGCCGGTTGTACAAATTTTTTCATTTTCATCCCTTATTTTTTCCTGAACCCTTTTGGTTCGCCGGGAAGCCCTTATTTTTGCTTAGGCCAGTCAACCTAGCGGGTCTTTGATTATGCGTAGTACTTTTTTGACTATGTCCATGCTCTCAGAGTGTAGGGAGGTGTCACTGTCGGTAGTGTTGTGTTGCCATACTACCAGAAGATCTTCGTTTGATCATGCAAGATTCATTGCTGGAATTTATGTCCAATGCCCCAATTGATTCAGATGGAGATTTTCCCCTGGCTATTTGGCATTTTGAGAGATTCCTTGAATCTTGACTTAACTGCCCCAGATGATGGACAATGCTCATGTCGTGCCCCTTGGTTGGAGGTGTTTTTTCCACTTGAGGTGACCCTTTTTATTTAAAAGGTTTTTGTTCACTAGATATTCATCGTGCGAATTTCTTTGTTGTTTGAACAAATAGTCATATGCAAACAATGTTATTTTAAGAATGCAAAGCTTATGTCTGTCTTGAAGTTTTCGAAAATGCATTTTTTCAGTAAGATAGGAAAATTTTGTAAAATGTGACCTTAACTCAGGATTTACAGCAAGCCCTACAGGAGTCAGGATACCTTTTTATAATAGTATGCTTTCGAACTAACCCATGCTTCAGCTAGGACTTTTAAGGGTTATAATGTGGCCTGGTTCACGGTTTAAGAAACAAAGGACAAAGGCTCAAATTTTATTTGTACTCACCCGTTCTTCGTGATGTTCTTCGATCCTAAACTAAGCTAATTGTGCATTTAGATCCCGTTTGAGTCTTTGCTCTAATATTCCAGTGATGGTTCGGATACTGACAATTTATTTTGAACAGACAGTCATTTTTGTTGAGAGTTTGCAGGACCTCTTTCTTTTTGATTTTATTATCCCTGTCTTTTGCCTAAACTGTTTCTTTTGTAATTACAGTCAGCGGAATGCCCCGATTTTGTAAGTCTCCTTCATAGGTTTTGACTTGATGGGCTTTTATTTAGAGGGATAATGATTGCCTGTCCTTACAATTATACAGAACCATCACCGTTTTTTGTTTCGGAAGGACTTATTTGATGCCATTCTTTGTGCACCTGGATTAACTTAGAAAACTACCCTGCCCCAGGTTATAATTACGGGTTTTAATTTGTGAAACGAAAAACTCCAACTTCTTTGGCTCAAAGGGGTTGACTAGGGATTATCTTCCTTATAACTCCACTGTTTAGGATTTGAAACAATGTCTGTACATCATCAGCGGGGTCTGTTCAAAAGCATATTATAGAGATTTTGGTATCATTTTCTTCATCCTCCCTCTGAAGGCTTAGAATTTTTTTCGAGAGTTGATCATCACAAAAAATGAAAACAATTTGAATATAGTGAATACGAATGGATTGATTCAAAACAGACATATGCAATGCATTGATAAAGTAATAAAGTTTGACATGAATAAATGTTCGAACAATCAAAAGAAAATTACAAATTGAAAATTCTAATGAACAAAAGGTCTTCTCGTCTCAGTACTTATCACTTCAAATGGAGAACCTTGGAGGGATGGAAAAAGAATTCAATCTGGCCGTCTTGTGTGAGTTCCAATGCTCCTTCATCAATCAGGTCTTGAACTTTGTTGCTCAACGCCCAACAGATGTTAGTATCATGCCCCTGGTTGTTGGAGTGATATGCACACCTTGCATCAGGATTGTACCTCGGGGAGGCTATGTTGGGATTCTTAGGAGGGTCCCTTAACGTCACCAGATTCAATCTCAATAGGTGTTGTAAAGCCTGAGACAGCGGCATGTTGAGCTTGGTAAACGGCCTCTGATTAACCCATTGTTTATGGAAAGGTTGTTGTTGGACCCGTGAGGTAGTAGCAACTTGGAGAGGTCTATTCTTCATCAAACCAAACCTTTGACTTCTCGGAAGTTGATTAATGACTTGGTCCCCGGCCTTGACTGTTTTCTTCATGTTGTTGTATCTGTCTTGATGAAGCTGGTTGATAATGGTTCTCAGCTCTTCTTGTTCCCGAACTAAGCCTTGGATAAGAGCCATTTGCCCCAACATCTGGGTTTTCATGGAACTGAACTCATCTTCCAGTTATCCCAGCCGTTCGTCCTTATTGTCTTCAGGATTTTTCTTGACCAAGTTCCCAACGAGGAGTGTTTTCAACTCTTCCTGCCCCTTGGATAGGTTTAGGAATACGTCCCTGAACTGAGCTTCTCGAGTTTGAAGATCTTGGTTATCTGGTTGGAAAGCCATTGCTGAAATAAACAACGAGAACATGAGAGACCTGTACTGGGAGACCTGTTATGCAATGATATGTATGATATATGTATGCAATTTTTTCAAGGATCTCGCGGGGTAAACAAGAAGCCGTTATAATTTGAATTTTGTAGCTTTGGTTGAAGAAACTTCGTGTCATTAAGATTCCTTCTTCAAGAGTCAAGCTCACCATATCGAGTGGGTCATAGCCACTGACTCAAGTTATCGTGTTTTGATTTCTAGACAACCTTGGCTAGAGGAAAATAAATCCCCTTTGCCCCTTGCGGGATGTTTGGTTTACCATAACCTGCATCACAAACCCTTGAGATCCTTGAAATGGTTAAGGAAATGTTAAGGTATGATGTTATGATGTGTATGCTATGTGTTTAAGCAAAAGTGTGAGTTGATGTAAGTAAACCCTGCAATAAATCCAAATTATTGGATAAGGACTGTAAACAAAACCTGCAAAGAACTCATGTTGTCAGATAACAAGAATGTGCAAGTAGTTCAAGTTTGAAGGCACACAAGTCACACAAACAGCCTTAAGTTTAGGCTGGCATGGAGTTTAGGTATTACCCTCTTTCACTTTAGTTGGTTCAACCTGTCCTAGAAATAGTAATCGGGTTCTAGAGGATCTCAATATCACTGACCACCCTCGATCGGTCATAATTCCAGTTTAGCAACCTTTTCTTGCGGCCGGAATCATCGCGAGAGTTTGGTCTCAATGAGTGTAGCATACTGCTATTGTTATATGGCCAAGTTGGTAAATAATAGGTTATAAGGTCAGTTGATGCTTAATGACCCCTTAGCAGACCCATATTCTCCTCGTTGCGTCACAAGGGATATCAGTACATACTAAAGTGGCACACCAACGTAGCTACTGCTTCAACCGTATAGGTCTATGCCGTACAGTTCCCTCACAGTTTATTGCTACTTACCTAAAGGGTATCCCCCAGATCCGGGTTAGGATCTATAGTAACTCTGATTCAAGCCCACAAAGATAAATCATACAAATCAAGCAATTGAAAACACTATGAACTATTCCTAAGGTACACCCCACTTATAAGATATCCCCAGTAGAGTCGCCAGTTCTGTGATACGATGGGAGAGAACTGACTGTTTTTGGAATGCTGGTTCGCGTTTTGCGTTTGTTTTTGCAAAATGTCGCGGTAAGCAAGAGTCGCCACCGTATTTTATTTTATCCAACATGGAAAGGAAAAAAGCACAGAAAATTCCTTTTTCGAGATGTTTCTCGGGTCTGGGGGGTAGATTATAGAAAGGAAAGGTGTTAGCACCCTTTCTATCCGTGGTTATCTACGGGATCTTAGGTACTTGCTCAAAGTGTTTTCAAAATTTGCTTTGCTTTGTGTTTGTGGGTTTCAAAAGAGTTTTTTGTTTGAAAGGTGTAAGTGTGAAAAGTTTTGTTTTGTTTTGAGAGAGCAAGTACTTAAGAACCATTTACCTACTCGAAAAAAGAATCAATTTATGCTAATGTCCTTTAGACAATGCTATCCCACTATTGATGAGTAGGTAGCACCGTCATTGGAGTTTAAGGGTCAATTCGATTAAGGGACGTGTGGTCACTAAATCAATGTTAGGACGCCTTAGCGATAACCCTAGTGTCTTAGATCATTTTTCCGAGGCAACCGTTTCGAGGCAACTATGATCTTTGGACAAGAGGGCGACCTCTAAAACTTCCTATACTTAATGACCACGTTCGAAGGCAACCAAGTGAGGCGTACCCTAAGAGTGCGCATGTGCGAGTGTGTTGTTTCGGTTAATTTTATCTTTGTACATGTCATGCGTGATCTATGTTGATTTTAGGTTTTGAACGATTAATATTGTCATGCATTCCCTATTACCAAACATCTAACAGTTTATAAGTTGCAGAAATTAAATTGCGGAAATTTAAACTAACTATTACAAGGCGTCGGGTATTTACATCGCCAAAAACAACCCTTGAAATTAAAATGCGGAAAATAAATAAAGCGATAAAATGTTTAATGTCCTATTAAACTATTACATTCCGGAAACAGGTACAATAATATGATAAAACGGATTGCGTGCGAGAAATTAAATCGGAGGAGTTTTTTAGGGTTTTGACCCTTTTTTTATTCAAGAAGAGATTTTTTTTGTTGGTTTTTTGAATTAAAAGGAAATTAAATTAGGTTAAGCAACAAATTAATAAATTAATAAATTAATTAATTAATGAAAATGATATTTTTGGATTTTTGATATTTAAAGAAATAAAAATAAATTAATCAAAGTTAATAAAAAAACCTAATTGTCTAAACTAATTTTAATTATTACAAAAGATATTAAAGTTATTTCCTAATTAAACTAAATTAATTAATATTTAATAATTGTTAATAAAAATAAAATAATGAAATCAAATTAATTAAGAAAACATTTTTTGGTTTTTGATTTTATTAAGAAAAAGATTAATTGGTTAGTGATTAAATAATAAGAATAGCAAACAATTAAATGAAATAAAGAAAAAATTAGAGAGAGTTAGAAATTTGGGCCTTAAAGGAGGTTTGGATAGCAATTTTGTGGCCCATCACAAGCTGGCCTGGCTGACTTTTTTTGGGATTCCACACATGCACATTGACTTGGGCATATGATGAACATCACATGTGGACCACCAGATCTGGCCTGGGGCCATCTGGCGCTTTGAGATTTGAGGGAGTATGATGGACTTCCATTATTGGTTTGCACCTGATTGCATAATAATACAAAGAAAAATGTAAAGCGCTGGAGGCAGGAATCGAACCCCTGACCTCCAGCCAACAATGCCTTGAGAACGCTCCCCTTGACCACTGGACCACTACGCTTTATTCGTTAGTAAAATGCAAACTAATTATAATATAACAAAAAAAATTAATGGATCAGAAAAAAATAAAAAGCGCGCTATATTTGAAACAACCAATGGGAGGGAGACGCGTCATCGTCTTCTTTGTTGGAACCTGGTTATTTACCTGCGAATTTATATCCGTAGCTAAATCCGTAGGTGTCTCCTAAAATTGGTTCTAGGCCATGAAAACACAATCCAAAACCATGGTCGTGTTCGTCTTCCTCCACTGATCACGTCTATGCCCATCAATGGCACTGATTTTACCTGGAAACAAAATACCCAAAATACAAAGAACACGAACCCTAGATTCGGCTAGGGGGTTATAGGCCATATAAATACAATTGGCTAATGCAAAAAGCTCGCAAATTGAACAAGGATCATGAATATGCAAAGATTTTGTCAAAAAATGCAAGAACATGGAGTTTCGATTTCAAATGCAAGGCGGTATTTTCAGAGACTTACAGCGCATTAGAACGTTTATGGGGATTGGTTTTGAGTTGTTTCTGCTTCAAGGATGGTCCAGCAATTGATTCACGTTGAGTTTTGCCTTTGAATTCGTCCCTAGGAGTGATCTCAGTTTCAAGCTTTTTGCCAATTTTCTCAAGTTTGCTTTTTGGGATTCTGCAGCCTCTAACCTCTCAAACTTGTGCCTTTTCCTTGTATATGTATGCATCATTGGATTAGGTCAACAATTTGGTCTTGAATCTTTGTGCATCAATGCTTGGAGATATGATTTGACTCACCATTGATAACTTTCTTATTTTGTCCAAAATCCAATATTTTTACACATGACAAGCCTGATACGGATTTGATCATGTCATTGATGATAATCAAGACCTATAACAACCAAAAAGATCCCAAGTAATCAATATTTGGATTTTATTTGATTTAAATTGATTTAAAATGAATTAATTTAATAAAAAATCAAATAAAATAGAAAAATTATTAAATGGACACAAGGCTGAAGCTAGGACACGTGTGTAGTGTGACAAGATCAAATCAAGTGGAAAATAATGGGCCCATTTGACAAAATTTGATGTTTTGGGGATAGTTGACTTTTGGCAATTTTGCAAAAATGCCCAACTTCAACAATGCATAACTTCTTCAATTTTGAACTTTTTAAAGTGTTATTGGACTTTTTAGAAAGCTTGAGATGTCCTCTAACCAACCCTTTTAGTATCATCTCATTTTGATGTTCCATGCTCAATGTATAAGCTTTGGAAAAAAAGGTGTTTTGTTGACTTTCAAAAATGACCTATAATGTCCAAATTCATAACTTCTTGTGAGTGCATGTTTTGATCTTGGGGTGTGAATATGGATTGTAGGAAATTGCATCCCCTTCACAATGAGCTTTGTATGGGTCATTTCTAATAAAGTATGAGAAAGTTATGCTTGGTCAAATTTGAGTTGACTTTTCCTACAAAACCCTAGTTTAGCAACTTTTGAGTCTTGATGAATTTTGAGAAATCCTTGATGAATAATGATAAACCCTTGATCAAATGATTAAATATCTTTTAAAATGAGAATTTTGACAAAAAATCTTGAAGTTTGACTGTTTATAGGTCACAATTAACTTTTGCCCTAGCACAGTCAATTTTTGGACCCTTTGAGCAATTGACTGAGCAAACTTCCTTTGCAAGGCTTGAAATTTGACATGGATGAACTTGAAACCATATTAGGAAATTTTGGAGCACTTGAGATCATTTGGATGTAAGGACCTTGATGCAACACAAAACCCTAATTTGAGGTTGGCTGCCTTAGGAGATGACTTGACTGTCCAACTCTTGAGCAATCTTGAACCACTTGGAGATTTTTCTTGCAATGTATTGGGAAATATGAGAGGGAAAATTTTGGGGTGCAACAGCATTTTATTAGTTAAATGAAGAAATCAAAACAACATTCTTGATCACAAAAGGAACATAAGACAAGGTGCTTGGTAATCCCTCAAAAGGGGAAGATCAAATGTAGGGAGGGGAACCAAGAATCCTAGTGTGATCTTGTTGTGAGTGAATTAACATGGTATGATGAAGGGATCTTAGGGGAAAAAATTGGGGTACAACAGAGGTCACCAATATTTGTCACAATATCATTGGATCATTCCATAATTTTTCCAGAATTTAAAAATGCATAAAAGTATTTTTAAACATTTAAAACAATTCAAATAAAGTGAAAATTTATAAAAAATACCAAAACACAAAATTAAATTGTGAAAACATTAAAAATCAAAAAGAGAATAATCAAAACTATTTTTCATAATTGTTTCGGAATTTTTGGACTAAAGGTGAATTTCCTATGATTTTTTGAAGTTTAAAACAATTAAATATAAAAATTAGAAAAGAAAATAAAAACCAAAAAAAATATGGGCCATCTGATCAATGTCAAAACGCGTTAGTAAACATATCAAGTGGGCCTGGCGCGCTGTGCATGTTATGGACTTTAGTGAATAATGCATAGGATCATTAATTAAATCTGATTTTTGAAAACACATATGGCGCGCCTTCATTGGTTGGAAGATGAAATGTTGGTCATCTTCAACCTCCATCCAGTCCCAAAACCAGGTTGCTCAAACTGTAAAATTAGAGCATGAGACCTATGTCATTCGCTTCGTCTCTTCAAGATGAAGACAACCACACCTTCGCGACAAATTTATATAAACTGTAGCTCAAGCAATTTGGAAGGAATATTTTGAAAAGGGATTTGAAATTTCATGGTCAAAACGTGTTTCTAGTAAAAAACAAGTGTTGCAACTAGAACCAGGGCAATGAGAGCATCACAATGATATCAAAGATTTGAAGAATTAATGAAGGAATCTACCTATTGAAGTTGAGTTGCAGAGCTATGAAACTGGACTACTATGGAGCAATATAGGGCACAGTTATTGAATGTAATTATATGGTTAGCTTCAGGGAAGATGAAGGAAGGTGAATTGATGGAAAAATTGGATTGAAAGAGGCTTGAGAATGGATTTTGAAGTTGCTGAATTTGGATTTATGGAATAAGTTTGGTAGGGTGATTCTGGCTATCCAAACTTGAGGAAATGAATAGGGGATGAACCTCTATTTATAGGGAATCAAATGGAATGTCCAAGCATGTGAAATGATGAAGTTTGGAGGGAAATCGTGTGAAGTTGCAAACAAGAAAGTGTGACTTCTAATTTGATCAAAACCCAACCAAAACGCGTGTTTTGTTGTGCAAATCAATTCTGGAACTTCATTAAACATTTTTAGAGGCATAAACGCATGGAAAACTTGTGATTAGAAGGCAAAACAAAGACTTCAAATTCTGACTTATGGGGAAACTTCAGTTCCAAGTTACCAAGTTCAATCCAATGGCATTCTCAGTTCAAGGGGTCTTAAGGCTTGATTCTTGATGCTTTAGAAAGATGGGGTTACAAGCTTTGCAATGGAAAGAGAATGGAATCAAATGGATGCTTGAGCTGAAAGTTGCATTGAGTAAAAGTTGGGGGAAAAAGGTTGACTTTCCATACTTAGAAATATTTCAAGTTTTTCTTCAAAAATGACCTATAATGGGCCTATATTTCAAGTTTCTCTTAACCAAAACAGACGGCATGGAATAGACCTCTTGAATGACATTTTGAAACTTGAACCATTCAAAATATCCAAAAATTGAGAGAGTTATGAATTGTTGAAGTTGGCAAAAAAATCATGAAATGACCTATAATCTTTTGTATCCTTAAGGAAACTTTCATCCATTTTATCACTTTGCACATAAAAGAAGGCATAAAGTTCACATTCTTAAGATCATTGTGGAAAAATAATGGGCTCAAGGTGATAAAAATTGACCAAGTTATGATCATTTGAAGTCACACATGGAAGATTGGGGATTCATCTAGAGGACTTGTAATATTTCTTCTTCATCAAGTTTCGTACACATGAAAACTCCTTGGATTTTTTGAAGTGATTTGTCGATAACCATTTGAAGAGAAGGATGTCTTTGGAATCACTCAAAAATACCAAAAGATGAGCAAGATATACTCCTTTGAAGTTCAAAACCATAGCTCCTAGATCAAGAAACATGCCTTGAGGAACTTTGAAAATTTTGAACAAACTTCTTGTACCAACACAAATTCTTTGTAAGTATAAGTTGTTGAGGATGATAATGAGAACTCATAGCAAACACAAACACTTCAAAATATCTTGAGAATTGAGAGAAATATGCATTTGTGACCAATGGGAACAAAGCCTTGTCCAAGAATGACAACTTCTCTAATCAATCCCTTGTGCTTTTGGACCAAATTTGATAACCTTGAAATATGGTGAACTAAAATAACCTTGCCATGTCATTTATTCCAAAACAAATCCAATGGTGAGGTTTGAACTTCTCAAGATTTATTGACTAGGGCATGGCAATAAACTCATGAACCCATGGAGTAACTTGTTAAATCTCATTGCCTTTACCTATATTAGTAACAAGCAAGACAAACCAACATTGTATTTTATTAATTAAGAGGAGAAATCAAGATAAAAATATTCATGACCACAAAAGAACACAAGTCAAGGTGCTTGGTGATTCCTCAAAGAGCAAAGCTAAATATAGGGGGGGGGGGGGAACCAAGAATCCTAATGTGATCTTATTGTGAATGACTCAACATGGTATGATGAAGGGATCTTAGGGGAAAAAATTGGGGTACAACATCTGCTCTTATTTAAGTTTCTTCTATCCGGAAATACGAAGGTTAAAAATCTTCGTGTCGACGCGATCGAAGATACTTAAATATAAAACAAACCCTATTTTTGGCCCTAAGATGCCATGCAATGCTTATGAATATGAGTGCACATGGACAACTCCAAAGGGATGAAAAACACCACTAGGGATGTAACAAAAAAATAAAGAAACAAGAGAGTATCCCAACCAGGGAAATAAATCACTGGTGGATCGAAAAGATCTTAATCAGAGAGGATGGTAAAATGGTCAAAGGATACACCAACTCCTACTGGAGGTAAAGCTTCCAACGCTCACTGAAGGTAGAGAGAAAAGAAATAACAACACTGACGTTCACTGACGGTGAGCTACCAACGTTCACTGAAGGTAGAAGGAAAATAAATATCATAGCATCACCATTCACTAACGATGAACTACCAATGTTCACTGAGGGTAGCAAAAAGATAACAATCATCGACGTTCACTGCCGATGACCTACAAACTTTCATTGAAGGTAGGAAGAGAGTATATCATAGCACCACCGTTCACTGATGATGAACTACCAACGTTCGCTGAAGGTAGCAAAAAGATGACAATCATCGACGTTCACTGCCAATGACCTACCAACTTTCACTGAAGGTAGAAAGAGAATATATCATAGCACCGCCGTTCATTGACAATGAACTACCAACGTTCATTGAAGGTAGAAAAAAGATAACAATCAATGACGTTCACTGCCGATGACCTACCAACTTTCACTGAAGGTAGAAAGAGAATATATCATAGCAACGTTGTTCACTGACGATGAACTACCAACGTTCACTGAGGGTAGAAAAAAGATAACAATTATCGACGTTCACTGCCGATAACCTACCAACTTTCACTGAAGGTAGAAAGAGAATATATCATAGCACCGCCGTTCACTGACGATGAACTACCAACATTCATTGAAGGTAGAAAAAAGATAATAATCATCGACGTTCACTGCCGATGACCTACCAACTTTCACTGAAGGTAGAAAGAGAATATATCATAGCACCACCGTTCATTGACGATGAACTACCAATGTTCACTGATGGTAGAAAAAATATAACAATCATCAGCGTTCACTGCTGATGACCTATCAACTTTCACTGAAGGTCGAAAGAGAATATATCATAACACCTCCATTCACTAACGATGAACTACCAAGGTTCAGTGAGGGTAGCAAAAAGATAACAATCATCGACGTTCACTGCTGATGACCTACCAACTTTCACTGAAGGTAGAAAGAGAATATATCATAGCACCGCCGTTCACTGACGATGAACTACCAACATTCACTGAAGGTAGAAAACAGATAATAAGTTTCCCCAAAATTCTGGCATTTTTCCTTGAACGGGTCTCAACATCTTCTTTAACCGAGGCACTTTGCCTGGAAAGGGTAATTTGTCTCAAATAAAGAGACTTCCACTTGCAAACTGTCTCTGCGAATTTGAAGTCTTGCCATCCGCTGGCGTAAACCAATGACGGACTTCAAACTATCCACTCATAGAGTAGATAGCAAAGAAAAGTTACGTCGACTTTTACTGGGAAGCACAAGTTGCTCAAATAAAGAGACCTGTCACTTGTTGTCATGGAGGATTGTAAAAAGAAATGACTTTATGGGGAGAACAATATGGCTTCCTGGGGAATGAAATATGACTTCCTGGGGAAATGCCACGATATTCCTGCTGAGGAGATAAAGTCTTCTTGTGCAAAATAAATGCACAAACCAAAACTCGAAGCTTTCAGAAATCCAGAATAAATAATATTGCTGGGAAACCAAAGATTCAAATCAAAAATAAATTGGAATGAAACAGTCAACCAAAATACATATTTTGAGAAATAAACTCAAGAGGGAAAACCAAATCCATCCAAACAAGGAGCTGTACAGGAAGGCTAAAGCAAAAATATTCCACGAGGGATAACTCAGTTGGGAAATTGAAAGAATATACGCTTTCTGCTTAAGGCCAACACTCTATTGAAGAGAGGACAATATAACTCTGCAAAATAGGGTGATATGTCAACAAAAATATTAATAAATGTTAATGAGAAATGATTTTCCAATTTTATCTATGCATGATGTATGTATGAATATATGAGTGTATGATTGTTATTGTACGTATGCTGACAAAACAGATATACAACACTAGGAGTAACCAGGCAAAACCACCTCAGACACAAACAACACTCGGCTAAATCACATCCAAGATGATCATTCCAAAAAAAAGGTAAATGCCACCTCAGGAAATTTAATCTACTGCTTGCTTTAGCTTTATTGAGGAGAAACATAATCTGGAAGTAAACAAAACAAAGTGGCAGAATATTACAGATATAGGGATAGAACATCCTTCTCTAGGCTTCACCGGGGAAACAAATGTTTTCAAGAGTAACGCTCTTACTGGGGATTGCAAAACCAATCTCAAGTAAAGTGGATGGACACCAAATCATCAAAACATTCACTGGGGAATTCAGGTTCACTTCATTGGGGAGGTTAACCACCACACCCTTAAAGGGAAAATCACAATACGTTCTTCACTAGAGAAACCGGGGACCTGCGTTCTTCAAGAGTGATTATGGTATCAGCTTCTCTGGAAAAAGAACTTCCATTAGACCGGATGAAAACTTAACTAGAGAAATCTCGGATTAAAACCTTACATCATGAAAACTCAGACAAGGAGGAGAAATGAATCCAAACTTGACCGAGGATACCAGAGTCTCGAACCCAATACGGAGAATCATCCTGAGTAAACTTTCCCGAGGGGAACAAAAAATTCTTAAAACAACTGGAGTTTGTCCATTCCTGGGATCACCATTTTTGTTGTTGTTTTTTTTTTTGCATCACAAATTCTAAAGTAAAAGCAAATTGTAAATTCTTTTTGAAAAATCGATTTTGTTATTTAATCTTTTTGCTTTAAAAGTTATTATCAATAATAAATAGAGTCTTTAAAAGCTAAATAAAATAAGAAACACAAAGAATTCGGTAACAGCTCAAACTTTATTAATAGAATGGTAGTCTGCGAATGGAGAGACTCCATAGATGAGTACAAATTTTGGAAAATGGTAATATATAATGGAAAAGAGACATTGAGATACAATGATCCCCTCTAACAATTTTTTGAAATCCTGAGCAGCAACTTCTATTGAAGTATGATGAGGATTCGAGAAGATTGTTGCCTCAATGATCAGATCTTACATGATGTAGTTACTTTCCAAGAAAGTCCCTAACTTTTGCCTAAGCTTCCCTTGCGGGTTTTCAACTTAGCGGAAAGTTTATTCTGTTTATGTCTCTAACTTTTGTCTAGACCGCCCTTTCGGGTTTTCGGCCTACCGAGACACTCTTTTTTTCCTAAGCCGCCCTTTCGGGTTTTCAACTTAGAGAGCTGTTCTTTTACTTCTTTAAGCGAAGTATTTCTTGACTACATCAGCATTCATGGGACGTGGGGACTCCTCGCTGTTGTACCCCAAAATTTGCCCTCCCATATTCTTCAAGACTTGCCAAGATCAATCTTCAGATGATTCAAAATCTCTCAAGGATTGCACAGTCCAATTACCTCCTAACACAGTCAAAATTAGGGTTTTGGTTCTGGAAAAGAAATTGAGGTTTTCAAGGGTCCAATCAAGTCCCATATGCCTATAAACATTGTCAAGCATCCATATGTCAAGTTTCAAGACTCACAGCATCAAATTGCAAAGTCAAAAACCCTAAATGCTTCACAGTCAACTGCAGGGGCAAAATGGTCATTTGACAGTCAAAAGTCAAAATTTTTGGTCAACATCTTATTTTGAAGCCACAAACATCATTTGATCAACTCTTGATCATGATTCTCAAAGCATGGCTCAAAAAGTCTCAAGATGCAAAAGTTTCTATTTTTGGACAATTGAAAAAGTCAACTGCAAATTGACCAGAGCATAACTTCTTCATGGTTTATCATAAAAATTCCATCCAAAGCTCATTTTGAAGCGGATGACATTTCCTACAACTCATCTTCACACTTCAAGTCCAAGAAATGCTCTCACAAAAAGTTATCAATTTCAACATTATAGGTCATTTTCAAAAGTCAACAAAAAGGCACTTTAAGTCAAAGACCATAACTTGATATTGGTAAATCAAAATGACATGGGACCAAAGACATTGGTTAGAGGACTTCAAGACCTTTCCAAAATGGCCAAGAACATGATCATAGCTTCAAAATTGAGCAAGATATGCCTTGTAGAAGTTGGGAAATTTTTGGGAACTTTAAAAAGTCAACTTTGCTTCAAAAGCTTCAAAATTGCTAATGGGCCACAAATTCTTCCATGAAACATTACCCAAAGCATATGCACGACCCATTAAGCTCAAAGGGATTTATTTTCTTATTCTTAATTAATTAATTGAATTTTTAATCTTATTAATTCATTTAATTAGATTTAAATATGAGAAAAATATCAAATCATGGTTTTAAATCTTTTTTGTGCAGCAAATATCTTCCATATATGCAAGAGATTTCGTGCACCATCTCAAGGGGACAATATCATCCAAATTTGGCAAGAATTGCATGGAAAAAGATTGGAAAAGATATGAACAAAATCAAATATTGAAAACATAAATTCATGGACATTGGGCTTGGTTTTTTAACCTAATTTCGTTCACTTACATATGCAAGACCTAATGGAATCAAGGGAGACACGAAAGAGCTGCTAGAGAGGCATAACAAAATTGCAAAATTTCCATAAAAACTTGAAATCTGAAATCATAGTTGGAGCACGTTTCAAAGCACAAAAAGCATTCTAATACGTTCCTGACATTGCTAGGAATCGATTGCAATAAAACACGAGTCCCCATACTCCAAGAATTGGTAGAACAGAATCGTCTTCTTCATGAACATGTCCACAATCGTTTTCTAATTTTCATGCATTATTCATATGTTTTTAACTGTTGATTCTTGCTACTAATGATGTTCTGAAACTTTTGGCATAGTTTAATTGTCCTAACAATGCTTGAAACGAGATTTGCCATTAACGTTTTCTAGGGTTTCAGAAGCTCTAAATTGGGGCTTTCCTCATATGGAAAAATCAGACCACCAAACCTGTATGAACATGTTCGTGACAACAAGACGAATCCAACCAATACCTCACGCCCTTTTTATATTAATCCAGATCCTATTCGCTATTTTTGCAGGCTTCACTTAGTGGGGGTTTAAAACCCCCGCTATCTGTTTTCTATTTGCAGGCAAACGAAGAAGAAAGCTAGCGTGGCTTGATGTTACTGGACAATTTAAATCTGGCGCGCATTTTTTTATTTACACCACTAACTAATATCTTTTGTATATTATATTATACATCCATTATGTTAACAAAGAAACTCAACAGCGCAGTTGGCTGGCAACGTGTCCCTCCAGCGTTGGGACCTGGGTTCGATTCCCAGGTCCCCCCACATGTTCAATAATTTTTGCTTTAATATGTTCCCATGCAGCTTCCATTCAAAGGTCCACCATACGCATTCACATGCTAGCTTGCCACATAATCAGGATGGTCAATCTGAAGGCTACAAAAGGATGTCTACCATGTACCTCAGTCAATGGACACGCACTCAAGCTGGGAAAGTCAAACAGGCTTCATGTTGTTGGGCCAAATCACTCCAATTCACCTCCTAAATGGGCCTGATACCCCCCATGGTTTGCATCATTTTTATTTTTTATTTTTTATTTTCTTTTAATTCTTTTTAATATTTTAATTATTTCTTTTAATTCCATAAAATAACTTTTCATAATATAAAATACAGAAAAATCAAAAAATGTTTATTTTTATTAATATTAATTTCACCATTATTATTTTTGTAAATAAACTTTCACAATTAACTTAGTTTAATTTAGGTTTTTTAAAAACTTTAATCCTTTTCTTAAATAAATAAAATATGTAGAAATTAGGGTTTTTGACCTTTTCATCTTTTCTTTAATAAATAATTTTTTCTCATTATTATTATTATTAATTATTACTTTTGTAAATAAAAATGTAATTTAACTAATTAGTATAAATTAGGTTAACTTGTATATTTTTCATTAATAATTAAAAATATTTAGAACTAGGGTTTCCTTCTAATTTTAATTCTTTTCTTATTTTCATAAATACCAAAACCATAAAAAACATTTCTTTTCTTAATTAAATAATTAATTAGCTTTTTAATTCAATTTAATTTCAAAAGGGTCAAAACCCTCGGACGTCCTAACTCTTATTCTTTCGCGTTATTTTATTTTCTTTTCAAATATTATATAACTGCTCAAGCCATGTAATAGTAATTAGGTTTTACTTTCCGCATTTTATCAAAACGGGTCTTTGTAATTTGGCGATGTATAGACTCGCGCCTTGTAATAGCGTAGGATTTTACTTTCCGCATTTAAATTTCCGCACTTTTAAATTATAATTGCATGAAAGAATATATGGCTAATTAAAAACAATGCATAGATCACCATGATACATGTACAAGATAATATAACATGAAAACAACACACAATTCACACACCACTCTTAGGGTACCCCTCACCTGTTGCCTTACCTTCGAAACGTGGTCGTCGAGTATAGGACGTTTTAGTAAGTCCTTATGTCCATGATCCAGTTTCCTCGAAACTGTTGCCTCGGATTAAAAAAGGGATCAATGGCATAAGGGTAGCTTCTAAGGTGTCCTACTGTTGCTCTGGTGACCACACTGTCCCTAAACTCGAATTGACCCGAACACCTCCAACGGTGGTGCTACCTACCTCTCAATGGTGGGATGGCACTACCTTAAGGACATTTACACAGCCTAATTCCTTAGGGTAGGTGGATGACTCATAGATACTTGCTCTATTCAAAAACAAAAATAAAAAAAAACTCTTTTCACACCGACACTTTCAAAAAACAAAAAAAAAAGCTTTCAAAACAATTTTTCAAACACTCTTGAGGATTGATACAAGAGTTATTCCGAAACTTTCAAAGAAACTTTTTCAAACCCACTCACACTTGAAAAGCAAACACTTTTTGAAAACACAAATGAGCAAGTATCTAAGAGCCCATGGATAACCATGGATAGAAAGGGTGTTAACACCTTCCCTTTCTATAAATCTACCTCATGAACCGATAAACTATCTCATAAGGAATTTTGATGTGCTTTTGTCCTTTCCTTGTTGGAGAACATAAAAGACGGTGGCAACTCTTGCTTCCGTGACATTTCGCGAACCAGCGTTAAACAGTCAGTTCTAAATCCACCGATCACAGAACTGGCGACTCTGCTGGGGAATACTTTAAAAGTGAGGTGTACCTTAGGAATAAAACCCCTTGTGTTTTCAATTGTCTGAATTACTTGCTTTATTATTGTGGGACTGTCTCGGGAGTTCTATAGATCCTAACCTGGATCTGGGGGATACCTTCTTAGAAAGTAGCAACAAGGCTGTGAGGGAACTGTGTGGGGTATACCGACATGGTTGAAGCAGTCTTCTACGTTGATGTGGCACTTTGGTGAGTACCGGTAACCCTTGAGTCCAGTCAAGGAGAGTACGGGGCCGCCGCGTGGTGTCGTGAGGCATCAACTGACCTTAGGAACCTTAATTGAACCATCTTGGCCTCTTTAGGGTAGTGAGATAACTGACTTTGGTGCAGTCCGAGGTTGGTTGATACTCGATACTACACTCAATTGAGGGTTGTTTTCTTGGAATATTTCGGTCGCTAGTTCAGTGGCTAAATCGAAACGATGAACAATGAAAGCAATCCAATGATATTGGGACCCTTAGAACCCGGTTACTTCTGATACGACAGGTTGAGCCCACCAACTTCAAGAGGGTAATACCTAAACCCCATGCTGGCCTAAACTCTAAGGGTTGTGGTGTGACTTGTGTGCCCTATCATGTTTGCTTCTTATGAATATTTGTGGTGTGCTTTATCATAGCATCATGACATCATACAGCATCATATGCATTGACTAACCATTTCAGGGGTTCGAACCTTCATCTTTGTTCTTGTTTTGTAGGACATGGAAACTATCCGCAGAAAGACAATTCAGATCAGCCTTGTAAGGATCCTTTCTCAGCTTAAGGAGCTTATATCCAGGATTCCCGAGAGCTCTTCTTTCAGTGAGAGGCATGCAAGACTCATCAGTTTGGTCAACACCAACATTGAGGAAGATATGATAAAAGTCCTTTTCCAGTTCTTTGACCCTCTGCATCACTGTTTTACTTTCCTGGATTATCAACTGGTGCCTACATTGGAAGATTTCTCCCGGCTTCTGAAGATCCCTATCCTTAGTCAGCTACCCTACAACGGTACGGAAAAGGAACCCAAACTTGAAGAGATTACTAAAGCCTTACGCTTACAACCATCTGACATCAAGGGACATTGGGAAGTTAGAAGTGGTATCAAAGGGTTCTTGGCCAGGTTTCTGTTTGAGAAGGCCCAAGAATGTTGGAATTCCCTTGACCTACAAGCTTTTGAAGAAGTTGTGGCCCTCCTTGTCTATGGGTTGGTGTTGTTCCCGAATCCCAATCAGCTCATAGATATCAATGTTGTCAAGATCTTCATGTCCAGGAATCCTATACCTACATTGCTTGGAGACATCCTTCACTCATGTTACACTCGAACCATGAGAAAAAGAGGTGTTTTTATGGGCTGCACTCCCCTCCTGGGAAGGTGGTTTATTTCGCACCTTCCACAATCAGTTTTGAAGAATGAGCGGGGTTTGAGATGGTCACAACGATTGATGACTCTTACACATGCAGATATACATTGGTGTTCTCGGTCCAGAGAGGATGTCACTATCATTGATTGTTGCGGGGAGTTTCCTAATGTTCCTTTACTTGGAATCAGAGGAGGTATTACTTACAACCCGTGTCTGGCTTGGAGACAGTTTGGTTATGCTCGGAGGGATGGCCCTCATGACATGTTAATTCCTGACATAGTTTTTGACTTCGACAACGATGCACAAGGACTTCGCCAGAGATTTATCAGAGCATGGAGGATGCCCAACAAGATAGACAGCAAGACACTGGGGCACAGGAACTCCATCTCGTTGGATCCTTATCTCAAGTGGGTACGAGCCCGCTCCCAGAAGTTAGTGATGCCATATCCTCATGTTCTCCCTGTGATCAAAGAGCCAGTTCTGGAAGGAGAGGTGTCCTACACCATTCAACATCCTGACATGCCTACATCCTGGGAGGAAGTGCAGAAGAGCTGGATCCAGCTTAAGGAAGAACGGAATTCTCTTGAGTCCAGTCTACATGCTAGTGAGAAGAAGGTCTTGGAGCTCACCCGCCTACTGCACGAGGAAAAGACTCTCAACACCTACATTTCTCCAAAGAGGATGCGCAGTGTCTTTTGGGATTGATTTACTTTGTAATATTTGCCCATGAGGCCTTGATATACTGAACAATTATTTCTTAATGATAACGTGTGTTCCTTTTTGTCTACAACAAATTTGAACTTTCGAACCCTTGAATGCATTGCATAAACACATATCATGCATCATGTGCATAGTAGGTACTCTTCTTTTCAGGTTACTTAATGTTCTTCGCTGTTTATTTCAGCATCATGAACCCTGAATCATCTACCGAGCAGTCCATCAAGGCCCTTCAGGCTCAGAACACCCAATTCCAAGAGCTGATCATGAGTCTGGCCCAAGGTCAAGAGGAGTTGAAGGCTCTGCTGGTCAAGAAGAAGAAGAAGAGAATTGTACTGTTCAACACGGGCCGGAGGTTTGGTAACACGCTGCAGAATGAGGTTGATCAAACTGGTTCTTCTGTAGGAAAAGGCAGTCCCCAGGGGGGAAGAGTTCCTAGTCCGGTGGTCTCTGACAACGAGACTGATTTTAATGAGGAACAGTATCCTCCAGCTGAAGACAAGTACAAGCAGTTGGAAGACCGTCTGAATGCCATGGAAATTCAACAAGTGCCTGGGTTGGATTTCGGAGACTTGGGTTTATCTTCTGGTGTGGTGATCCCACACAAGTTCAAAGCACCATCTTTCGCAAAGTATGACGGGGCGTCCTGCCCTAAGCTACATCTCAGATCTTATGTGCGGAAGATTTAACCATACACTGTGGACAAGAACTTATGGATCCATTTCTTCTAAGAGAGTCTTTCAGGGACTCATCTCGAATGGTTCTATCAGCTGGATGGAACCAAGGTTCGTAACTGGGAGGATTTGGCTACTGCTTTTTACAAGCAGTATCAGTATAATGCCGACCTCACTCCTACACGTACCCAACTCCAGGGTATGTCGCTAGGATGGGGAGAAGGTTTTAAGGAGTATGCGCAGAAGTGGAGGGACCTGTCTGGAAGGGTGCAGCCACCATTAACAGACCGTGAACTTGTAGACATGTTCTTGGGGACCCTATCCGGGCCATTCTTCAACCATCTCATTGGTAATTCGTCTGTAGGGTTCACAGATCTCATTCTGACTGGGGAAAGGATAGAAGCTGGTATGAAATCAGGGAAGATACAAAAAGGTGCGTCCTTAAGTTCTGAGAAAAAGCCTTTCAAAAAGGAAGCCAGTGTTGTGTATGGGCCTAGAAGGCAGAATAAACCAGAACGCCACCAAGCTGTCAACGCGGTGGTAATTGCTAAGCCTGCTGCCGCTCCTCGACAACTTAACCAACCAAGGGCTGAGAGACCCAGAAGAGAATTCACTCGGCTTAGCATGACCTTGTCACAGATCTTGACGCAGCTGCTGTCGACCAACTTGGTAACCGTCAGAGAGGCTCCAAAGGTGGTAAACACAACCTCCCCCAAGTATAATCCCAATGCCCGCTGCGCTTATCATTCTGATAGCCCGGGGCATTATACTGATGATTGCTGGGCCCTAAGGAATAAGGTGCAGGACCTTATCGATGCGAAGGAAATACAGTTTGAGGCACCTGAAAGGCCTAACGTTGTGACCGCTCCTATGCCCCAGAATGGAGTGAATGCTATTGAGGAAGACTCCTATGCAGTTTCTGTGGATGATGTTGCTACCTCTTTATTGGCTGTTAAAAGGAATATGTTGCTAGCCGGTTTATTTCCGGGCTGTAGCAAGGGTTTCCTTCTGTGTGTTGTTTCCCCAACCGTTGTCCGTTGCTGAAGTCAGGCATCGAAAGCCTGATGGATAGCAAGGAAATTTTGTTCAAGAAGACCGCTGTTCCTATTGTTCCTGTTGAAGAAGTATCCGTTGTCACCATCTTCAATAATCCTGCCAAGGCTCCCCCGAGGAAGCCCGTCAAAATCATGTCTGTTGCACCTATAACCATTACTGTTCCGGGGCCAATCCCCTATAAATCTGACAAGGCTGTCCCATGGCATTATGGGGCAGATGTGTATGTTCTTGGAGTGAAGCAGGAGTTCAACACCAGTACCGGTATCAGCAACATCATCGGTCCAGCTAAAGTTACTCGCAGTGGCAGGCTCTTCTCGCCTGACATTGCGCCACCAGCTATCCGAAGACCTCTTATAATAACGCCTGCAAGTGCGCTTGTTTCCACTTCTGATCCAGTTTCTACCCCTGTTGCCGAGTCATCTAATACTCGGGGCAAAGGGATTGATGATGTGCCTGCCCGGATGGAGGCACCGAAGACTGTGAATGTTGAAGCCTCCCAGCAAGAGATGGAGGAAATTCTTAAGATAATCAAGAAGAGTGACTTCAACGTCGTTGAACAGCTGGGGCATACCCCTTCCAAGATCTCTATGCTATCATTGCTGCTGTGCTCAGAGGCCCATGCCAAGGCCCTGATTTCATTTCTGAAGACGGCCCATGTGCCACAAGAGACATCTGCATATCAATTCACTGACTGTGTGGCTAATCTGACCGCCGATAATGGTTTGGGTTTCTCGGATGCTGATCTTACCGCTAAGGGAAAGAATCACAATGATGCCCTGCATGTATCCATTGAATGCAGGGGCACTACTCTTGCTCACGTGTTGGTGGAAACCGGCTCTTCCCTGAATGTATTGCCCAAGAAAGCCTTGGACCAGTTGGATTGTGAGGGCCTGGAGTTGAAGCCTAGTAACATCATTGTCCGAGCCTTTGACGGGTCGAAGAGGATGGTTCATGGTGAAGTGGACATTCCGATTCGTGTTGGTTCTCAAGTCTTCGACTCGACGTTCTATGTGATGGACATTCGTCCATCTTATTCCTATTTTCTGGGTCGACCTTGGATTCACAAAGCTGGGGCAGTGACCTCCACTCTACACCAGAAGCTCAAATACCCTGTCAGAGGGAAGATTGTTACAGTGCAGGGGGAGGAAGAATATATGGTTAGTGATATGAATTCATTCCAGTATATTGAGATGGATGGGGAGTTTATTGAAACCCCTTTTCAACATTTTGAAGAGGTACCTCCAACATTGGCGTCAGCTGAGACAATGATTGAAGAAGAATTTCCTTTGAAGATGGCCTCCTTAAAGGACGCCCGGGCTGTAATTGAGAAAGGTGAATGTGCTAACTGGGGCAGGCTCCCTGATTTTACTCCTAAAACTGACAAGTTTGGGCTGGGTTTTACTGCAGAGGCTCAGAGGGCTGTACGCAAAGCAAGGATCGGAAGACCTCCCGTGATCATCACCAACCCGGGAGTAAATGCTATCGAAGGCGATGCGGAAGAATCAAAGTTTGATAGCTGGATCTACCCGACGACTGACGGTGGACTGATCAATTGGACCGTAAAAGACTACATACCTATTACTTTTGTTACGCAGTAATGAATTCCTTTGTTTTTAATTTGTAATAAACAATAAACTGAAACTTTATGGCCCCGTGTCTTACCCGGGGCACCGTGGCTTCATTTGTGAGGGCATATTACTTGTCATTTCCATATATCATGAATAAAGACATTGGACGTTTTTTCGCATTGCAAATATTGTGCTCCTTTTCTTTCTTCCTTTATTTATTGCAAAACAACTATATTTACACACACTCACCCATACAGGTTTCAATCCACTCTGGATCTCACTGGTAACGACTCTGCTACTGCCAGTTATGACTTCGAAAATCCGATCAACTTAGCCGAAGACGAAGGTGAAGATGATTGCGAAGTGCCTGGTGAGCTTGAGAGACTGTTACTCCAGGAAGAGAGGGTCATTCAGCCACATGAAGAGCCAGTGGAAACGGTAAATCTGGGTACTGAGACAGATAGAAAGGAAGTTAAGATTGGTGCCAATCTGGAGCTCAGCGTGAAACAATGGTTGGTTCAGATGTTGCATGATTATGTGGAGATCTTTGCCTGGTCCTACGAAGACATGCCTGGGTTGGATACCGACATTGTGGTCCACCACCTGCCTACCAAGGAAGACTGCCCTCCGGTTAAGCAAAAGGTCCGCCGTATGCGTCCAGAGATGTCCGAGAAGATCAAAGCTGAGGTTATGAAGCAATTTGATGCCGGTTTTCTTGCAGTAACTTCTTACCCTCAGTGGGTTGCCAATGTGGTTCCAGTGCCAAAGAAAGATGGTAAGGTCAGAATGTGTCTCGATTACAGGGATTTGAACAAGGCAAGCTCCAAGGATGATTTCCCTCTACCTCACATTGACGTTCTGGTTGACAATACTGCTCAGCACAAGGTGTTCTCCTTCATGGATGGTTTTTCAGGTTATAATCAGATCAAGATGGCTCCTGAAGACATGGAAAAGACTACCTTTGTTACTCAGTGGGGCACCTTCTGCTACAAGGTCATGCCTTTTGGATTGAAAAATGCTGGGGCAACCTACCAACGTGCCATGGTTGCTTTATTTCATGACATGATCCATCATGAGATTGAAGTATATGTAGACGATATGATCGCAAGGTCCCAAACTGAGGAGGAGCACCTTGACCATTTGCAAAAGCTGTTTGACCGTCTGAAGTTGTACAAGCTGAGGTTGAACCCGAACAAGTGTACCTTCGGGGTAAGATCTGGAAAGTTGCTAGGCTTCGTCGTAAGTGACAAGGGTATTCAAGTGGACCCTGCCAAGGTTAAGGCTATACAAGAGATGCCAGTTCCCAAGAAAGAGAAAGAAGTCAGAGGCTTTCTAGGACGTCTGAATTACATTGCTCGATTCATCTCCCATCTAACTGCTACCTGTGAACCAATCTTCAAGCTGCTGAAGAAAGATCAGGTAGTACGTTGGAACGATGAATGTCAGGCCGCTTTCGACAGAATCAAAGAGTATCTCCAAGAACCACCCATTCTCATGCCACCGGTTGAAGGGAGACCTCTAATACTATACTTGACAGTACTTGACAGCTCAATGGGGTGTGTGCTGGGGCAGCATGACGAGTCTGGCCAAAAAGAGCACGCCATTTATTACCTTAGCAAAAAGTTTACCGACTGTGAGACCCGATACTCACTGCTCGAGAAAACTTGCTGCGCTTTGGTATGGGCTGCTCGCCGGCTGAGACAGTATATGCTGACTCACACTACTCTGTTGATTTCAAAAATGGATCCAATAAAGTACATATTCGAAAAGCCTGCTCTGTCTGGAAGAATTGCAAGATGGCAAATGATCTTGACAGAATACGACATCCAGTACACGACTCAGAAAGCCATCAAAGGAAGTGTATTGGCAGACCATTTGGCACACCAGGCAGTAGATGACTACCAGTCAATGAACTTCGAGTTTCCAGAAGAGAGCATCATGATAGTGACTGATTGTGAAGTACCTGGACCGGATGAAGGACCTGAGGAAGGATCCTGATGGTCTATGCACTTTGAGGGAGCCTCCAATGCTTTGGGTAACAGTATTGGCACTGTAATCATATCCCCTCAAGGCACTCATACTCCACTTACTGCCTGGCTATGTTTCAACTGCACCAACAACATGGCGGAGTATGAGGCATGCATCATGGGTCTTCAAGCTGCGATTGACTTAAGGATCAAGTTTCTGAGTGTCTTCGGAGATTCCGCTCTCGTGATCAATCAGATCAAAGGCGAGTGGGATACGAAACACCCAAATCTTATTCCTTACAGAGAATGTGTGTTGACATTGATCCCCCATTTCACAGAGATAACTTTTGAACACTTCCCAAGAGAGGAGAATCAGTTGGCGGACGCGTTAGCTACGATGTCTTCCATGTTCAAAGTCAAATGGGACAATGAGGCTCCCCGAATCATTATCTGGAAACTGGACGAACCTGCATATTGTTGTGATCTTGAGGCTGAGCTAGTAACTGAGAAACCCTGGTATCATGAGGTGAAGAGGTACTTGGAAGCTCAAGAATACCCTGAAGGTGCATCTTTCAACGACAAGAAATTTCTGAGAAGGTTCGCAGCGAAGTTCTTCCTTAGCAACGACATTTTGTACAAGCGAAACCATGATTCGACCTTACTGCGTTGTATGGATAAGACTGAAGCAGAAAGGATCATGGCAGAGCTGCATGAAGGTACATTCGGAACGCATTCCAGTGGACACACCATGGCAAAGAAAATCCTTCAGGCAGGATATTTCTGGTCCACAATGGAAGCCGACTGTTACCAACATTCTCGGACATGTCATAAGTGCCAGATTTATGCAGACAAGGTGCACGTTCCTCCAGTTCCTCTGAATGTCTTAACTGCACCTTGGCCTTTTGCAATGTGGGGCATAGATATGATCGGCGAAATTAAACCTACGACATCCAACGGGCATCGCTGCATCCTGGTGGCGATTGATTACTTTACAAAGTCGATTGAAGCAGCTTCCTACGCTACCGTAACCAAGAACGTCGTGGCACGGTTCATTCGGCATAACCTGATCTGTCGATACGGCATCCTGGAAAGGATCATTACAGACAACGGTACCAATCTTAACAACAAAATGATCACTGAACTCTGGGAACAATTCAAGATACAGCACCACAACTCTTCTCCTTACCGGCCAAAGATGAACGGGGCTATAGAAGCAGCGAATAAGAATATCAAGAAGATTGTGCAGAAGATGACAGTGACCTACAAATATTGGCACGAAATGTTATCGTTTTCTCTTCACGGGTACCGTACCTCAGCAAGAGCGTCAACCGGGGCAACTCCCTTTTCCTTGGTCTATGGCATGGAGGCAGTCCTGCCGATCGAAGTCCAGATACCTTCTCTCCGGATAATGAAGGATGCAGGCTTGAGCGAAGATGACTGGATCCAGACTCGACTTGATCAGTTAAACCTAATTGACGAAAAGAGACTCACTGCTATTTGTCATGGTCAGACATACCAAAAACCGATGATCAGGGCATTTAACAAGAAGGTCAGACCACAAGAGTATCAAGTTGGGGACCTGGTAATCAAGCGCATCATCCTTCCTCAGAGTGATCCCAGGGGCAAATGGACCCCCACGTACGAAGGGCCATTTGTGGTTAAACATGTGTTCTCAGGAGGAGCCATGATCCTAACCACCATGGATGGTGACGACCTTCCTCACCCCGCCAATGCAGACATAGTAAAAAGATACTACGCATGATAAAAGACCCGCTAGGTTGACATACCTAGGCAAAAATTAGGGCTTCCCGGCGAACCAAAAGGGTTCGGGCAAAATGAGGGATGAAATGAAAAAAATCTGTACACCCGGCAAGTCGAAAACCTGAAAGGGCGGCTTGGGCAAAAATGGGTATCCCGGTGGACTGAAAACCCGAAAGGGCGGTCCAGGCAAAAGTTAGGGATAAAGCGTAATACTATGTCTCATTGGATCACCTCGCATCTAGAATCTGGTATCAACCTCAAGTTCAAACGGCATCGATCAATCAGCTTCATCGTCAACTGAGCAGCAAAGTGATGAGACGCTCGAAGATATAAAGGCGATAGCAGAGTTGGAACCCAGTGGGATTATTCCTTTCACATAACTGTTTTGTTTTCTTTGTAAAAAATTGTATAAACTCTGTTGTTCGGCGGCGTTCTCTTACTAGGACGTCAGCCTCTTGTACATAAACGCCTATTTACAGGAAAATTCAAAAATCAATACAAATTCACTTTTCAGACCAATTGCCAATTATTTTTCCTTTTTCTGTTTTGTTTGCGAAGAACGTCCAATGTTCAATTTTTGATATATGTATTTGACACTAATTGCTAACTCATAAATATTTGCATACGAAACAAAGGATTAATTACAGGTAACATTAGAAACAGGGGCAATAATGAGTTGTCTAAGCGATCTAATTGCTCTGTCCATCGAGGTACCAAGGTAAGTTCGGCTGAAGAATGCAATCAAGATATCTTAGTTCCCTAGAGAGTGAGCCAAGATTCAACAATTATCCCCAAGCAGTTGGTCTCTAATCAGCCCTAACAAGGCACAGTATCTCTAGCAAGTCAGCAATACTCTCCCCGAGCAGAGTTATCCTGTCAGCCTTAAGGAAATTGGGTATCCCCAGCAGATCTCAACATTCCCCAGGAGTATACAAACATTCTTAACAAGCATCCCCGGCAGTCTTAATCTAAGATTGTTCCCCGACGGTATACCAGACGTTCATTGGAGTCATTCCCCAGTCCAATCTCAAAAGTTTCCCCAGGAAAGTGGAATCCATCTCCCCAGCAGGAAGCTTATCCCTAGTAGATTCTGGAAGCCTGTCACCCGCAGAGCACGAACGCGTCTCCCGGCTTTATTCAAAGGTTATTTCCCCACCAGGATATAACTGGGTTATCCTCAGCCAATTGCCATGGAAAGATCGTCCTCAGCGAAGTCTTCCTATCCACAGAGGAGTTCATCAATTCCTTCAACATGACACGTCAATGGTATCCCCAGCGGAGTTATCATTAACCTCAGCAAAATACATCTCTTCCCCACAGAGTTCACTCCCCACAGAGTAATCTATTCGCCAAGTTTATTCCCCAACAGAGTCATCTTCTCCTACCGGTATTCTTGCAACCATCATCCCTAGAGGAAACAAAGAACTTTACTCTTCGAACATCAGCCCCGGATTTGACTTCCCGGTATTCGTCAAGGATTTATTTTCCTAGAAGAAAATACATTCATGAACATCATATCTTCATACATTATAGCATGCACATACGCATCATGAACATACAATCTCATTTATTCTGAGAACATCATGCATCTCATACATCATGACATCGCATACAACTAACGTTTTGTATTTTCAGGACAAAGGTTAATACCAAGATGATTACCATCAACGGTCGCAACTAAAGATCCGATTCCTGTATCTTACTAGGGTGTATCTGTTGATGACTATATTCCAGACTCGATTCCTGTATCTTGCCAGGGCACGTCTGAAGAGTTCGAAGATCCAATTCCTGTATCTTGCCAGGGTGTATCTGTTGACGACTACATTACCAGACTCGATTCCTGTATCTTCCCAGGGCACGTCTGAAGAGTTCGAAGATCCGATTCATATATCTTGCCAGGGTGTATCTGTTGACGACTACATTACCAGACTCGATTCCTGTATCTTGCCAGGGCACGTCTGAAGAGTTCGAAGATCCGATTCCTGTATCTCGCCAGGGTGTATCTGTTGACGACTATTCCAGACTCGATTCCTGTATCTTGCCAGGGCACGTCTGAAGAGTTCGAAGATCCGATTCCTGTATCTCGCCAGGGTGTATCTGTTGACGACTATTCCAGACTTGATTCCTGTATCTTGCCAGGGCACGTCTGAAGAGTTCGAAGATCCGATTCCTGTATCTTGCCAGGGTATATCTGTTGACGACTACATTACCAGACTCGATTCCTGTATCTTGCCAGGGCACGTCTGAAGAGTTCGAAGATCCGATTCCTGTATCTTGCCAGGGTGTATCTGTTGACGACTACATTACCAGACTCGATTCCTGTATCTTGCCAGGGCACGTCTGAAGAGTTCGAAGATCTGATTCCTGTATCTCGCCAGGGTGTATCTGTTGATGACTATTCCAGACTCGATTCCTGTATCTTGCCAGGGCACGTCTGAAGAGTTCGAAGATCCGATTCCTGTATCTTGCCAGGGTGTATCTGTTGACGACTACTTTCCAGATTCGATTCCTGTATCCAGCCAGGGCACATCTACGTAAAGAGTTTGAAGATCAACTCATGTAACAGGCCAGGTAATTATTTTCTTTCTCGGGTACGCAAGTTCTCGCTAAGGAATCTCTTAAGCGATCGACACCCGATGGCATCTATAAGCCCATCACCACCACATACCAACAGTCTCCAAATGGCATCTATAAGCCCATTCCCGACAAGGTTCTGTCACACCTCCAGATGGCATCTATAAGCCC
Source organism: Vicia faba (assembly GCA_948472305.1). NCBI lineage: Eukaryota > Viridiplantae > Streptophyta > Magnoliopsida > Fabales > Fabaceae > Vicia > Vicia faba. Next base: position 25,908,646 of record OX451735.1, read on the forward strand.
ATCCTCCTATCCATCATCTCTCCAAATGGCATCTGTAAGCCCATTCCCTGCATCATACTGCTGACACTCTACTATGTGAGCGCAAATTCCTGGGCACTTTATTGTTCAATCATCTTCCACCTTCGGATTACGAAAGGCACGTCAGCCAATCTACATCCTTAGGTCTAAGAAGATTGAACAGGGGCAACTGTTGTACCCCAAAATTTGCCCTCCCATATTCTTCAAGACTTGCCAAGATCAATCTTCAGATGATTCAAAATCTCTCAAGGATTGCACAGTCCAATTACCTCCTAACACAGTCAAAATTAGGGTTTTGGTTCTGGCAAATAAATTGAGGATTTCAAGGGTCCAATCAAGTCCCATATGCCTATAAACATTGTCAAGCATCCATATGTCAAGTTTCAAGACTCACAGCATCAAATTGCACAGTCAAAAACCCTAAATGCTTCACAGTCAACTGCAGGGGAAAAATGGTCATTTGACAGTCAAAAGTCAAAATTTTTGGTCAACATCTTATTTTGAAGCCACAAACATCATTTGATCAACTCTTGATCATGATTCTCAAAGCATGGCTTAAAAAGTCTCAAGATGCAAAAGTTTCTATTTTTGGACAACTGAAAAAGTCAACTGCAAATTGACCAGAGCATAACTTCTTCATGGTTTATCATAAAAATTCCATCCAAAGCTCATTTTTAAGAGGATGACATCCTACAACTCATCTTCACACTTCAAGTCCAAGAAATGCTCTCACAAAAAGTTATCAATTTCAACATTATAGGTCATTTTCAAAAGTCAACAAAAAGGCACTTTAAGTCAAAGACCATAACTTGAGATTGGTAAATCAAAATGACATGGGACCAAAGAAATTGGTTAGAGGACTTCAAGAACTTTCCAAAATGTCCAAGAACATGATCATAGCTTTAAAATTGAGCAAGATATGCCTTGTAGAAGTTGGTAAAATTTTGGGAACTTTGAAAAGTCAACTTTGCTTCAAAAGCTTCAAAATTGCTAATGGGCCACAAATTCTTCCATGAAACATTACCCAAAGCATATGCACGACCCAATAAGCTCAAAGGGATTTATTTTCTTATTTTTAATTAATTAATTGAATTTTTAATCTTATTAATTCATTTAATTAGATTTAAATATGAGAAAAATATCAAATCATGGTTTTAAATCTTTTTTGTGCAACAAATATCTTCCATATATGCAAGAGATTTCGTGCACCATCTCAAGGGGACAATATCATCCAAATTTGGCAAGAATTGCATGGAAAAAGATTGGAAAAGATATGAACAAAATCAAATATTAAAAACATAAATTCATGGACATTGGGCTTGGTTTTTTAACCTAATTTCGTTCACTTACATATGCAAGACCTAATGGAATCAAGGGAGACACGAAAGAGCTGCTAGAGAGGCATAACAAAATTGCAAAATTTCCATAAAAACTTGAAATCTGAAATCATAGTTGGAGCACGTTTCAAAGCACAAAAAGCATTCCAATACGTTCCTGACATTGCTAGGAATCGATTGCAATCAAAAACGAGTCCCCATACTCCAAGAATTGGTAGAACAGAATCGTCTTCTTCATGAACATGTCCACAATCGTTTTCTAATTTTCATGCATTATTCATATGTTTTAACTGTTGATTCTTGCTACTAATGATGTTCTGAAACTTTTGGCATAGTTTAATTGTCCTAACAATGCTTGAAACGAGATTTGCCATTAACGTTTTCTAGGGTTTCAGAAGCTCTAAATTGGGGCTTTCCTCATATGGAAAAATCAGACCACCAAACCTGTATGAACACGTTCGTGACAACAAGACGAATCCAACCAATACCTCGCGCCCTTTTTATATTAATCCAAATCCTATTCGCTATTTTTGCAGGCTTCACTTAGTGGGGGTTTAAAACCCCCGCTATCTGTTTTCTATTTGCAGGCAAACGAAGAAGAAAGCTAGCGTGGCTTGATGTTACTGGACAATTTAAATATGGCGCGCATTTTTTTATTTACACCACTAACTAATATCTTTTGTATATTATATTATCCATCCATTATGTTAACAAAGAAACTCAACAGCGCAGTTGGCTGGCAACGTGTCCCTCCAGCGTTGGGACCTGGGTTCGATTCCCAGGTCCCCCCACATGTTCAATAATTTTTGCTTTAATATGTTCCCATGCAGTTTCCACTCAAAGGTCCACCATACGCATTCACATGCTAGCTTGCCACATAATCAGGATGGTCAATCTGAAGGCTACAAAAGGATGTCTACCATGTACCTCAGTCAATGGACACGCACTCAAGCTGGGAAAGTCAAACAGGCTTCTTGTTCTTGGGCCAAATCACTCCAATTCACCTCCTAAATGGGCCTGATACCCCCCATGGTTTGCATCATTTTTATTTTTTTATTTTTGATTTTCTTTTAATTCTTTTTAATGTTTTAATTATTTCTTTTAATTCCATAAAATAACTTTTCATAATATAAAATACAGAAAAATCAAAAAATGTTTATTTTTATTAATATTAATTTCACCATTATTATTTTTGTAAATAAACTTTCACAATTAACTTAGTTTAATTTAGGTTTTTTAAAAACTTTAATCCTTTTCTTAAATAAATAAAATATGTAGAAATTAGGGTTTTTGACCTTTTCATCTTTTCTTTAATAAATAATTTTTTCTCATTATTATTATTATTAATTATTACTTTTGTAAATAAAAATGTAAATTAACTAATTAGTATAAATTAGGTTAACTTGTATATTTTTCATTAATAATTAAAAATATTTAGAACTAGGGTTTCCTTCTAATTTTAATTCTTTTCTTATTTTCATAAATACCAAAACCATAAAAAACATTTCTTTTCTTAATTAAATAATTAATTAGCTTTTTAATTCAATTTAATTTCAAAAGGGTCAAAACCCTCGGACGTCCTAACTCTTATTCTTTGGCGTTATTTTATTTTCTTTTCAAATATTATGTAACTGCTCAAGCCATGTAATAGTAATTAGGTTTTACTTTCCGCATTTTATTAAAACGGGTCTTTGTAATTTGGCGATGTATAGACTCGCGTCTTGTAATAGCGTAGGATTTTACTTTCCGCATTTAAATTTCCGCACTTTTAAATTATAATTGCATGAAAGAATGTATGGCTAATTAAAAACAATGCGTGGATCACCATGATACATGTACAAGATAATATAACATGAAAACAACACACAATTCACACACCACTCTTAGGGTACGCCTCACCTGTTGCCTTACCTTCGAAACATGGTCGTCGAGTATAGGACGTTTTAGTAAGTCCTTATGTCCATGATCCAGTTGCCTCGAAACTGTTGCCTCGGATTAAAAAAGGGATCAATGGCATAAGGGTAGCTTCTAAGTTGTCCTACTGTTGCTCTGGTGACCACACTGTCCCTAAACTCGAATTGACCCGAACACCTCCAACGGTGGTGCTACCTACCTCTCAATGGTGGGATGGCACTACCTTAAGGACATTTACACAGCCTAATTCCTTAGGGTAGGTGGATGACTCATAGATACTTGCTCTATTCAAAAACAAAAATATAAAAAAAAACTCTTTTCACACCGACACTTTCAAAACAAAAAAAAAAGCTTTCAAAACAATTTTTCAAACACTCTTGAGGACTGATACAAGAGTTATTCCGAAACTTTCAAAGAAACTTTTTCAAACCCACTCACACTTGAAAAGCAAACACTTTTTGAAAACACAAATGAGCAAGTATCTAAGAGCCCATGGATAACCATGGATAGAAAGGGTGTTAACACCTTCCCTTTCTATAAATCTACCTCCCGAACCGAGAAACTATCTCATAAGGAATTTTGCTGTGCTTTTGTCCTTTCCTTGTTGGATAACATAAAAGACGGTGGCAACTCTTGCTTCCGCGGCATTTCGCGAACCAGCGTTAAACAGTCAGTTCTAAATCCACCGATCACACTCGCCATCCATAGTTTCAAGAATTAATGCACCATCAGAGAAGGCTTTCTTGAAAACATATGGGCCTTCAAAGTTGGGAGTCCACTTGCCCCTAGAATCAGTGTTGAAAGACATGATCTTCCTGAGCACGAGGTCACCTTCTCTGAATTCATGAGGTTTGACCTTTTTATCGAAAGCTTTCTTCATTATTTTCTGATATAACTGTCCATGACACAAAGCTGTCACTCTCTTATCCTCAATCAAATTTAATTGGTCAAACCGGTTTTGGACCCATTCAGCCTCAGTCAATTTGGTTTCTATTATCACACGTAAAGAGGGAATCTCAACCTCGACTAGGAGTACCACTTCCATTCCATACACCAGGGAGAACGGGGTTTCTCCTGTTGAAGTGCAGACAGATGTTCGATATCCATGCAAAGCAAAAGGGACCACTTCATGCCAATCCTTATAAGTAACGACCATTTTCTGAATAATCTTCTTGATATTCTTATTAGCAGCTTCAACAACCCCATTCATATTTGGCCTGTACGGAGATGAATTGTGATGGACAATCTTGAATTCTTCACACAGTTCTGTCATCATTTTGTTGTTCAAATTCGAGCCATTTTCGGTGATAATTCTACTCGATACACCATACCGACATATAAGGTTATTCTTGATGAAGCGTACAACCACCTACTTAGTAACATTGGCATATGAAGCAGCCTCCACCCACTTGGTGAAGTAATTAATTGCTACCAAGATAAAACGGTGTCCATTCGAAGCTTTGGGTTCTATCATCCCGATCATGTCAATACCCCACATAGAGAAAGGCCATGGGGAATTGATCACATTGATAAGTGTCGGAAGCACATGAACCTTATCCGCATAAATTTGGCATTTATGACACTTCTTTATAAATTTGTAACAATCAGATTCCATTGTCAGCCAATAGTAACCTGCCCTTAGCATCTTTTTAGCCAACGAATGTCCATTGGCATGAGTGCCAAATGAACCTTCATGAACTTCATGCATCAACATTCCTTCTTCGTGTCTATCCACGCATCTGAGCAAGGCCATGTCATAATTTTTTTTATACAACACATTTTCGCTGAGGAAGAAACTGCCTGCCAATCTTCTCAATGTCTTTCTATCTTTATTTGATGCACCAATTGGGTATTCTTGAGTCTGGAGAAAATGCTTGATATCATAATACCAAGGCTTCTCATCTGCTACTTCCTTTATTGTAAACAAATGAGCGGGTCTATCCAGTCGCCGAACCATAATTTGAGGTATATCATTCCAAGTATTTACTTGATACATAGAAGCCAGAGTTGCCAGAGCATCCGCCATTTGATTTTCATCTCTTGGAATATGATGGAATTCAACTTTATTAAAGAAGGGTAATAACCTTCTATCATAATATTTGTAAGGGATCAAGCCGGGGTGACGAGTATCCCATTCTCCTTTAATCTGGTTTATTACCAAATCTGAATCACCATACACATCTAGAATTTTAATTCTAAGATCAATAGCTTCTTCGAGACCCATGATGCAAGCCTCATATTCTGCCATATTATTAGTACAATCAAATGTCAACCTTGCAGTAAAAGGAATGTGCGATCCATGTGGAGTGCAATAACAGCACCAATTCATTTACCATAAGCATTCACAGCTCCATCAAATATCATACTCCAACGAGATTCAGGGTTAGGACCTTCCTCAGGCAATGGTTCATCACAATCTTTCACTTTCAGGAACATTACATCCTCATCGGGGAATTCATACTCTCCAAAATGATGATCCTCCACTGGTTGGTGAGTAAGATAATCTTCCAACACACTGCTTTAAATATCTTTTTAAGTGCGGTATTCGATATCATATTCAGATAGCAACATCTGCCAGCGGGAAATTCTCCAAGTAAGAGCAGGGTTTTAAAAAAGTACATGATTGGATCCATTTTGAAGATCAAATAAGTAGTTTGATTCAACATATACTGCCGCAAACGCTTTTCCGCTCCGGCCAAAGCACAACATCTCTTTTCCAGCATGGAATACCGCGACTCACAATCAGTGAACTTTTTACTGAGATAATAAATGGCAAACTCTTTCTTCCCTGTTTCATCATGTTGTCCCAGAATACAACCCATGGATTTATCTAACACTATCAGATACATAATCAACAGTCTTCCTTCGACAGGAGGGAGCAAGATAGGAGGTTCACGCAGATATTCTTTAATACTTTCAAATTCCCTTTGGCAGTCATCCGTCCACACACAACCTTGATCTTTCTTTAACAACTTAAAGATCGGTTCACATGTTGTAGTCATGTGGGAAATGAATCTGGAAATATAATTCAAATGCCCGAGGAACCCTCTAACTTGTTTTTCAGCTCTTGGTGCTGGCATCTCTTGAGTTGCTTTGACTTTATCAGGGTTAACTTCAATTCCTTTCTGGATAACAATGAAACCCAACAATTTCCCTGATCGAACAACGAAGGTACATTTATTTGGATTCAAACGGAGACGATACTTCCTCAAATGCTGAAATAACTTCAACAAATCTTCTACATGCCCTTCTTCAGTCTGGGATTTAGCAATCATATCATCAACATATACTTTGATTTCCTTGTGCATCAGATCATGGAATAGGGTTGTCATCGCCCTTTGGTACATTGCACCAGCGTTCTTCAACCCGAAGGGCATCACTCTGTAATAGAATATTCCCCAGGGTGTGATAAATGTTGTTTTTTCCATGTCCTCCGGAGCCATTCTTATTTGATTATACCAGGAAAATCCGTCAATGAACGAGAATACTTTGAATTTTTCTGTGCTATCCACTAACATATCAATGTGTGGCAATGGAAAATCATCTTTTGGACTAGCTTTATTTAGATCTCTGTAATCTATGCACATGCGAACTTTTCCGTCTTTTTTCGGTACTGGGACAAGATTGGCAATCCATTAAGGATACACTGACGTCACAAGAAAACCAGCATTAATTTGCTTTAGAACCCCCACTTTGATCTTCACTTCCATATCTGGGTGAGTTCTTCTCGACTTTTGTTTGATTGGAGGACACTTTTGCTTCAACGGAAAACGGTGCTCTACAATATCTGTATCTAGACCAGACATATCTTGATAAGACCAAGCAAAAATAACCACATATTCTTTCAACAGCTCATTCAACCTGCTCTTCACATTAGGATGCAACAATGCTCTAATCTTGACTTCCTTATGATCTTCTTCTGAACCCAAATTGATCACTTCCAATGGCTCTTTATATGGCTGAATGGTATTTTCCTCGTGCTCAAGCAACCGTGAGACCTCTTCTAGAATCTCATCATAATCTTCTTCTTCGGCCCCATACACAGGACATTCAAATTTGGGAGAGGGTGCAGGGTCATTGTATTCAATGGGTTTTTTATTAATCTGCACATATAATTTATGATTTCTTTTAGAAACTGACACATACAAGTGATCATGCAGATTGAATTTCAGTTATTATTTATTTTGAAGGGTTTTTTCTGATTAACATTTTCCAAGAAAAAAAGAAGAAATAAAGACACAATTTTGGAAATAAAGACAACTTTTATTATTTATTTTAAAAGTCACAGCAAACAGGTAAGCCCTACAACATTAATACTTCCACCCTGGGCAGCGTGAAATCTTTTCAAAAAGATTAACAAAACAAATTACTTTGGAACATGTATGCAAGAGGGAACATCAATGGTGATCCAGTTCTGAACCTTATCTCGGTGTGTCACATAATTCGGCATTTCCTACTCTGCTTCATCTTCCATGATGGCATTAATCCTGGAAACAGTTAGATGAAGATAACCCCCGCTACGGAAGATGTCTTGATACTTGCTCGCGATAGACTTCGGCTTCATGCTCTTACCTTTGTCATTCTTCAAAGAGAACCCCAAGCCGGCTCTGTTCTTGTTCACATGTGGATCCACAATCAGTCCGCATACCTCGCTATGACCCTTTCACATAACTTGTTGCGCATCCTTAAGAGAAACCATGGAATTATCATTTCCTCTTATATTTTCAATGGATAAGTCTTGGAACTAGGTTCCAACAGCAGCTTCATCTGCCTCCACAATGCTGAAAGAGGACAAATGAGAAATCAATAATGCATGTTCCCCATTTATGATTACCACTTTCCCTTCACATACAAATTTCAATTTATGGTGTAAAGTTGAAGTGACAGCCCCTGCCTCATGTTTCCACGACCTTCCTAGAAAACAGCTATAAGAGGGTACAATATCCATGACCTGGAAAGTTATCTGAAACAAATGTGGTCCTATATGAATAGGAAAGTCCACTTTACCAATAACAGATTTCCTTGATCCATCAAACGCTTTCACAATTATGTCGCTCGGGCGCATAGGCGTTCCTGGATATTTGAACTTCATAAGAGTGCTCCTCGGTATAACGTTCAAAGCGGATCCATTATCAATCAGCACATTGGATAGTGAATCATTCTTGCAATTCGTAGAGATGCGGAGGGCCAGGTTGTGATTCCTTCCTTCATCTGGTAGTTCATCATTGCAGAAACTCAAATTATTACATGACGTAATATTCCCTATTACACTGCTGAATTGGTCTATTGGCATATCACTCTCCATAAAAGCTTGGTCAAATACCCTCATCAAGGATTCTCTGTGAGCAAATGAGTTCATCAATAAAGCCAAGATAGATATTTTTGAAGGAGTCTGCAGTAGCTGATCTACAATTCTGTAGTCGCTCATCTTGATTATCTTCAAAATATCATCCACTTCTTTCTCTAGCGTAGCCCCACTAGTCTCACCTGTAGCCTTCTTGGGTTTAACATTCTCAAAAAAATTCTTTCCAGCACTAACATCTCCTCGAACAACTGGTGCAAACACATGACCGTTGCGGGTCACCCTGCTATTTTCAGAAATATTCCAGCCATCAGGCATTGGCTAGATGGGAACTTCCACACCATCCTCTAAGATTGTAGTGTTGTATTTATAGGGCACAACCTTATCTGACTTGTAGGGGATAAGACCCGGCAAACTAATCACCAATGGGGTAACAACTGGCTTGCTATAATATTCAACTTCAAGATAGGAGGGTGCCCCAAAACAAGGTACAATGACATTTACCCCTTATTCAACACAATCAGTCATTATTGTGTCATTTTTGGAAAACAAATCCTCATCTGAGGAGAAATACTCTTCTGCAGAGGCATACTCTTCATCCGACTCTTCTTCAGTCAAGCAAACCTCAATCAAATCAACTTCATGGTAATCATCCTTTTGACGTGTAACTTTGATAACTCCACTATCTAACAACAACTAAACACCCTTCTTCACGATTGAACATCCTCGGGAGTCCCGACAGCAAATTCAGCAAGATCCATACTGGTGTTCTACCTAACCAGCCATATGGAAGAAAGTAGCATGCAATTGCACAAGGTCCTCATTCATATACTCTACATCAAAAATTTGGAATTCTCCAGAACATCCAGAAAACATATTCACCTTCTCTTCATACTCTTCCTTAGGCCTGATTATGTGGATGAGTCCCTCATCCATAATCTCTTGTAAATCAGCCTTTATCTTATCGCAACCATGTATGTCTGTACTGAAAATAGCACAATCGGAATGGTCATGTGTGTAGTAGCTAAATTCACAGAGGTCTGCATGCATTTTCACCAAATCTCCTCTAACTAGATGAATATCAAAAATCTGGAAGTCGCCTGGACAACCGGCCACCATATTCACAGTGTTTGCTCCTTCATGCTTGGGTAGAGGATTGTCTTTCACATTAGGGCCCACATCCTTGAAAGATAGAATACCAAACTTCACCAATTTCTGCACCCCAATCTTCAAAGGATAAAAATTCTCAACATTATGACCAGGTGCTCCCTGATGAAAAGCACGTGTTTGGTCTTCCTTATAATACCAAGGCAATGGTGATGGTACAGCGGGAGGTGGTCGGGTCTGAACCAGCTTCTTCTGAATCAATGTCAGTAGTAACTCTGTATAGCTCATAGGAATAGGGTCATAACTCTCCCTTATCTTATTATACCCTTGATTCCCCTGCTGGGACGGTCTCTGATAAGCAACGGTAGTTGAAGCTGCACCCACAACTAGAGTAACTGAGGCGACTTGCTGATGACGTTGATAATTCCTTCTAGGAGTATTAACCCTCTTCTCTTACATAACAACATTTGCATCCCCTTCCTTTTTCTTGGTAAACCCATAAGATGGCTTCTTCACACCTCCAGAGCTTTCACTTCTCGTTAAACGGCCCTCTCTTATAGCCTCTTCTAAGCGGATACCCATTCCTACCATTTTAGTAAAGTCACTTGGCGCACTTGCTACCATCCTCCCATAGTAGAAAGCACCCAGCGTTTTCAAGAAAATCTTAGTCATCTCCTTCTTTTCCATGGGAGGAATCACTTGGGTGGAGACCTCACTCCATCTCTGTGCATATTCTTTGAATGATTCCCTGTCTTTCTGAACCATGGCCCTGAGTTGATCACGGTCAGGCGCCATATCCATGTTGTACTTGTATTGTTTGATGAATGCTTCTCCTAAATCATTGAAAGTATGGATGTTAACATTGTCCAAACTCCTATACCACTTCAGCGCAGCACCGGTCAAACTATCCTGAAAAAAGTGAATCAGCAGTCGCTGATCATCAGTATGGGTAGACATTCTCCTTACATACATCACAAGATGAGCACGAGGGAAAGTGTTGCCCTTGTACTTCTCAAACTCCGGGACCTTAAACTTAGCAAGTATCCTAACCTTCGGGACCAAGCATAACTCATTCACATTATGCCCGAACAACTCTTTTCCCCTGAGGGCCTTCATCTCTCTTTGCATCTTGTCAAACTGCTCTTAAAAATCATCCATTCTGTCATAAAGACCCAAGTCTTCACTCTGTGGAGGGAAAGGATGACACACATCATCTTTGACAAACGAAACCATATTCACTGAAGGAGGCGTAACAGGAGCAGCATGCACCACAGGAGGTGCCAGAGTAACAACAGTCTGAACAATTAGAGCATCATGAGGACCAAGATTGAAACCTTCAGGTGAAAAATTCTCTGGAATTCCCCATGGATAACCTTGAGGCATGCGGTTTTGAATAACAACTGGAGTAGCAGATACGGGAACAGTCGGAGTTTCAGTAGTTTCCCTTGTTGGATGAGGTTGGACACTCGGTGGTTGATTCTGAGCAGCCACCAGAGATTCCATCATAGCATTAAGATTATCCATGTCGGCCTTCAAAGCAGAAACCTCCTCGTGTAGCTCACGATTCCCTTGTTCTAAGTTGTCCATCTTCTTTCTGAAATTAGCCCGAGTGTTATAGTGGTGAGTCAGCTTGCTGAACGAAGTAAAGAAGCTTGGTAAGACACCTAGATATTCATAACAAATGCAAGAAATATGTGCAATATGATGTATGATATGCAGTGCACATGATTTTATTTTACTTAATATTTCAAGGGATTTTAAAATTTATGGACATATTGCGAATATCAAAGTAATAACGCATTTGAAATACTGCAAAATTTCATTATAACAACTCCAAAATGGATTAAAAGTTTCAGTCATCCCAAGTACAAGATGAAAATAAAATCTAAAACCCTGAGAAGTAAAACTGATGGAGATCACTCTATACGTTGGTGCTTCCCTGTGAGCCTGGAAATCTGAGCCTTCAACCTCTGGTTTTCTTCCGCATACCTGGTGGCACCCTTCTTCCAATCACCTGAATCAAGAAGTGAGTAATCAGCATCTGATTGAGGCTTAGGAGAAAATAAATCCCCTTTCTTGTCCATAGTATCTACCGCTTGACTCTCAAGGATCTCAATCAAGTCGTCTTTCTCCTTCAAGTCTGCTCTATAGGAAATCTCTAAAGTTTATCACTTATTCTTCCAAGCATCTTTTTCTTGTTGCATCTTGACCAAAGCAAATTGCAGCTCTTCTAGATCATCTAATAAGGGGAGGAGTAGTCTTCACAAACAAATCAGGCATAGGTGTTTCCTGGGAATACGACATCTTCGACTGAATAGCTCTCGTTTGGACCCACTAAAGATATGGCTCCAAAGAAATAGCACCCCTAGGTCCTAAATCCTTCCTACTCTTCTTACGAATGTGACGCCAGGCCTTCACAATCTGCTCCCTAGCTTCCCTATGGTCTTCTCCCTCCTTCAGAAAAAAAAAACTACTCAAATGAATACTATTTGGTTTATCCCTCATCGGATAACCTAGCTGTCATCGTGTAAGAACAGGGTTATAGTTAATTCCTCCCTTTGTACCAAGAAGAGGTACATTGGGGAAACTACCACAACTGTCAATAATCTATATATCCTGGTAATCTCGATGATACCAATCAATATTCGAGTGAGTAAGTGCCATGATCTTAGGAGCCCAACGGGGTTCCTTCTTGACATCCCAAAAAGCATCAGACTGAGGCATATGAGAGATAAACTACCGGTACAACAGGGGCGTGCAACAGATAATCATCCCCCCATGATTAGAATTCGGAAGATGAATAGAGTAATAAGCATCACCCAACAAGGTAGGAACTGGGATTCCGATCATGAAGATCCTGATAGCATTAATGTCAACAAACCTGTTCACATTAGGAAATAAGAACAACCCGTAAGCAAGTAGAGCAAAGATGGCCTCAAAAGCGACTGTACTCTTCATCCTGGAAAATTAGCGAGCTTTTTCCAATAATAACTGAGCTGGTAATCCCCTAATCCCTCCTTTGTGTCATACCCCAATTTTTGACCTAAGATCCCATTTTTATTTTTTGCATTTTTGTACAAAAGTCAAGGTCACTAAATACAATCGGTTTTAACCTCTCACCTTCGAGCATTGACTATACAGAAATTGTCAAGTATTTTGGACATTCTTAGCCTATGTGTCACTAACTTCTAATCAAGCACGAAGTGTGTGTCTTTGGTTTCTTTGATTTCCTTTGTAGGAAACGGATCTGAATCAAGAGCATCAGGCATCACGCCTCAATTAGGGTTTTGAGTTTATTGTACCCCAAAATTTTCCCTCTCATTTCTCAAGGAATTACCTTGGATCCTCAAGTTTGCTTCCATCCAATTCCAAGCCTTGAACTACAATTTTTCAAGAAAGTCATCCTCAAGGGAAAAATGGTCAAAACACACTGAAAAGTCAAACTTTGACTTTCAGATCAAATCATGTTTCAACAATTTTGTTTTATCAAGACATGAGATTGGTTCATCAAAAAATCAGGAGTCAGAAGTTACTTTGGAAAAATCAAATTTTCTAAACATTTAGAAAATTTTCTAAGTGTTAAAAGTATATGATACTTCAGAACTTCTGAGTCAGCCTCCATGCAAATGCAGTCAGAAGTTGCAAATTTGGTTCAGAACATAGCCTTCAATCAGAACATAGCTCTTTAGCCTCCATGCAAGTGCAATCAGAAGTTACAAACGTGGTTCAGAACACAATCTTCCATCAGAACGTGACCCTTCAGCACATAGAGGTTACGCTTCTGATATTCTGTGATCAGAACATCACCAAATCCCAGAACCTCGTTTAAATAACTTGTTGCCCTGCTACATTACAGTACTGCAGTCAGCTGTTAACCCAGTTAAGGCCTGCACTTTCTCAAACCCCATATTTGCATCAAATTGGCATACCAAAACTGTGATTAAAAAGCAATGGAATAGTATACCAAAAAAATTTAAATCCCATTTGTTTTTCCCCCTAAAACCACAAAAAACCCATCTATAAATACTTTGGTCCATCACACGTTCAAGGGGCTGGTTTTTTTTGAAAGAGAGGCTGGCTAGCTTTTGGGAGAGAGATTGGGAAAAAGGGAGAGAAAAGGAAGTTGAAACCTTCATAAAAAATCCAGAAATCCCAAACAGAAAACCAAACCTTTGTTCTTCCTTTTGAATCAAAGAGCTTGACACTTACTCTTCCGTTACTCTTGCTGATTCCAGAACATCCAAAAGCAGCAACTCAAAGCTCCAAGCCCACACTCCGGATTCAAGGTAAGTCTTTCTGACTTTGCATTTTTTTTTTCATTCAGAACATCATTAATATGTAAATATCATAGTATTAATATTGTACATATCATTGCATAAGTAGAAAAAAACTCTAGATCCGAACTTCTTGATTAGGGCTAGACTCAGATTTAGCATTAGAACTTCTATAAATTGTTGTGCTATTATCCTTCTGATTTGTTGTTTATTAAGAACTAAATAAATTGCTGATGTGTTGATCAAGAGTTGAAATGTGGTATAGAACTTCTGATGTTCACTCACAGCTTTAGCACAACACAAAACTTTTGTGTTCTCCACACTGTTAATTCACACTGAACTTTTGATTGTTCACTCACTGTTTTAACACTTAGAACTTCTGATTTTTACATGTTGATCACACACTGAACTGTTGATGTTCACTCACTGGCTTAGCACAATACAGAACTTCTGAGGATTCACTCACTGTTCTAACACATAACAGAACTTTTGAGTTCTCCTTACATGTCAAATACACAAAACTTCTGATGTTTCCATTCGGTTTTCAAACACTCAGAGTTTCTGATTTTTACATGCTGATAACACACTGAACTGCTGACGTTTGCTTACTGTTTTAGTGTAATACAGAACTTCTGAGTTGTGGTCCACTGTCTGAATACCACCCAGAACTTATGTGCTTTCCCTCTAACGTGTCTTGAAGGACCTCAGAGTGTATCAATCCAGAACTTCTGACGCTTCCTTCTGAATCACCACGCGCCTGGCTTTAGAACTTCTGATCCCTGTTTGTTTTGCTTGCAGTAGCACGCTGTTTCTATCTTTCATTTATTTTCTTTCTCATCATTTTTAATATTAACTCCTTTTATATATTAACATAAAAAGACATAAAAATATTTTCCTTTTAATTTATTCTTTTTTTTAATTCATTAGGACAAAAAAAACTCAATTTTCAAACTCACACGTTTTAAGTCAAAACTTCGACATTAGGTCATCGTATCTTCAAAATCCCGTCCACGCCCATTTTTAGCCAAACAAACCATTTTAAAAAACAGATATTTCAAAAGGTTCCTATAGGATACTATAGATGCATTGGGTGCTAATACCTTACCATTTCATAACCAACCCCCGGACTCTAAATCTCTTTTAAAAAATGCATTGTATTTTCATTACTTTTAAGTATTATTTTACATTGCATATTTTAGGGTTTTATTTCGCCCTTTTCCCTTTTCCCTTGGAAATAATAAAGCGCGGTGGAGACTCTTGCTATTTGCGAGTCAAGTTAATTAATAGCTTGATCTCCGATTTTCACCGCTACGCTTTGGTAGTCATATGGGCTTCCACCTCAGACTTCCCCAGATGAATCAAAGCAGCAATCTCATGTGGTTTTGGCTCACCCTCCAAACCAGTAAAAGGAACACGATCGGTAACAGGTAAATCCAACAGATAAGAATACTCCTCTAGTGTAGGAATCAACTGATAGTCGGGAAAAGTAAAGCAATGATACATCGGATTATAGAATTGGACCAAGGTCGAGAGAATACCCTCCTTCTTCTTCAGCTTCATTAGAGGAATGATGGATCCATACTTCTTCCAAAAGTCTGCAGAACACTCGATCTCGGGAATTAGACTAATCAACTCACTATCTTGGGATCCTTGAAATTGTACTTCCCGGTATTTGTCTTCCCAGAATCCATGGTTAAAAAGTACCTGAGATATTCACAAATAGTCAATTATTAAATCCCATGAAATAAGATCTCTTCAAAAGATGCTTATGGATGCATGGATGCATGAAACAACAATCACACACAAGATCACACATATAGGGTCCATAGGTTCAACGTCACGAGCATGAGGTCGAAGGTACTACCCATAAGGTATTAGTCTAAAAGTTATCACATGCCGAACGAGGTTCTAAAGGTTCGCAGAGTCTACATCCTTCTTTCGGATATTACCAACTTCCCGATTTACTCGGTAATTAGTAATATTCTCAAGAAAAAATCGTCCGAGTGTAGTATCGCGTGACAACTATTTCCGGATTACTCCGTCATAGCTTCCACACTACACCTAAAAGGCCAAGATGGGTTTGGTAATCTACGGTCCTCAGTTTCAGCAGGCTCCCAGATCGAAAGCAGTATGTCTTCCCGATTACTCAGTAAACGACACTACAGACAAAGGGGCCTCCACTGAGTGGGGGATCTCATGCCACCTTTTTTGGGATTACTCCCTAGAAGTTAACATAACTATATCGCCCGTCCTATCTTAAAGTTTTCCCAAGTCCAGGTATATGACTTATAAGTAATCACCAAGCATCCTGAAAACCAGGAAAATCCAAATAAACATATATACAACATATAACACATAAACAACAATAGCACATACACAGATATAAACAAGTATAGGCTCAACCCACTTAGGTATGTACCAACAAGAGGTCAATGTTTACCCAGTGAAGTCGCCATCTTTCTGTAGCGGTAGAAATGTTTAAGACTAAGCCATGGGATTGACTAGACTTGTACAAATCAAAATAAAATCGCCACCGTATTTTATTGTTCCCAAAGGAATGGGTAAAGAGAGAATAACCCAATAAAGGGGGAAAGATTCAAGGTAAGGGGGTTGGTTATGCAAATGGAAGGTATTAGCACCCTAAACATCTATGTTACTCCGCAGGAACCTCTTTGTAAAATCTGTATATTTTGGCTATAAAAATGTTGTATAAAAAATGGATGGTGGAGAAGAGAAAAGATATATATTTTTATTGTTTTTTTGCACCCGCCGCGGTTGCGAACCTTTAGTGCCTACGTACTACCTTTCCTGCAATAGGGGATCAGGGCACACGTAGTTCCTCTTTTAAAAATTTTAAAACACAGGTGTGTTAGTTAATTTTATGAGATAAAAAATCATTATCATTGTCCGTGTGGAAAACATACTTACTACCCACAATTATGATAAAGGAGAATTTGCATCATCTCAAAGTGGAGGATATGGCTTGGATTTTAAAATAAACAATGTATCACTAAACACCCAACTGGAAAATATCTCTCTTCACTACATATTGTAGAAGTATAGTTGTTTGCATCACTACAAGGATTGACAAGAGTCCAATCTTTTTTGAGAAAAATTTAAAGATAAAATCCAAAGTAGCAAAATGGTTCGAAATGAGATTGATTGACTTTTAGTCTTCTCACAAAAAAATGTCAAAGTATTATTAAGTTTATTGAAGTTTATTTATGAAAATGTTTTGAAAATGCATGGACCAAAGTTCAAGTTTATTATGAAAGTGGTTCAAGTTAAAAAAATCAAGAAGAGTTTTCCAAAAGGAGAGAGAAGATTTTTGAAATTAAAGAACATGGGAGGAGAAGAAGGGACTATCCCAAAGCATAAGGTAAAAGCTAGGGATAAGAACCATCTAACCAACAAGAAGCCAATACTTGACACTATGAGCCAAGATAGAATTCCCATTCTTTGGATTGAAACCAAACAAGCAATGATACTAGACCTTTTGAAAGAACCAAACTTCAAGTGTATTAAGTATTCACAAAAATTGGGCAGAGTAACGGTTGTATACGGGTGAATTCCATATTACAAACAAATAGTATAATCACAATAACCTGCACACAAAACAAATAAACAACCTAATGCCTTGAGGTAAACCTCAAGAGCTCCAGACAAAATAATCAGATAAGGTCACAAGGTCTCCAATCATAGGCCAAGGTTTCTAATCCTAAGTCCAAAAAGTCCAATGCTCTATAATGCCAAGGATATTAACCAAATAGTCCAAGTATCATTAAAGATTTTTAGGGTTTATGTTGATTATTAGGTGTTTTGAAAAAGAAAAGTAAAGCTCAAGTGAGAAAAACTAAAAAATGACAAGAAAGTAAATACTCAAATGAGCAAAGATGAAAATGGCATGAAGTAAATGCTAAAAGTAGATAGTGCATAAAAATAAAAGGGGGCATATAATAAAAATAAAGGATAAAGTCAATTATTAGTGATTAGTGGTTAGTTGGATGATCATCTTGAAACTTGCATTTGGAACTCATTAGAGGATTGGTAGAACCAAAGCCTCCACACAACAAGTTGCATTTGCTTTTTGTTAAGTATATCATCCATTTGGAATCCTCATGAGTACCATTTAATGATCAACGATGTTTAAGTGATCCGCGTTGACCAAAGGTGTTGTAGATCCATTAGAGGATTGGTAGAACCAAAGCCTCCACATAATGAATCTCAAGGTTATTGGATCAAAGAGATCAAACTAACATACTTGGGCTTGCAAACATAAGTTTGGGCCACGAATGATCATTTATTTGAATCAGGACAAAATTTAGCGTTATGTTAAGCAATCGTAAGTGGACTTATATAGAAGTCGCACATATTTTGAGGCCGGTCAATAGCAATCTATGCACCATTTGTTTTGAGACATGATATAGAGATCATGCTCCAATAACACTTAGTGCAATAAGAAAGGGATGAGATGAAGAGGGGTGGGAGAGAATATACAAACCACTTTTGAATTAAATTTAATCAAACTATTATTAAAATCATTCATCCATTTTTATAGAGTTAGACTCAACACCATGGATCCAATGATGTTAATAAAGTTCATGATCAAAAGTTTAACCCAAGATCAGCCAGAAAATAGTCACAAAATAATATTACATTTAATATATACAAAAAAGGTTTAAAAAATGTTTTAAAATAGAAATAAAAGAGAAAAATATCAACTATTTTCAAATTGATCAAGAAATAAAAAGTAAGTCCATAGAAAAAATCAGAAAATGACTCAAATGATTTTATAAATTTTTTGGTAATTTTTTTAAAGTCCAAAACTATTTTTAAAATTAAAAGAAATGAGTAAAATAAACTAAAAATGATGAAAAATACCAAAGTCAGAAATAAAAAATAAGTGAAGTCACCAATATTTGCCACAATATCATTGGATCACTCCATAATTTTTTCAGAATTTTAAAATGTATAAAAGTATTTTTAAACATTTAAAACAATTCAAATAAAGTGAAAATTTATAAAAAATACCAAAACAAAAAATTAAATTGTGAAAAATATAAAAATTAGAAAGAGAATAATCAAAACTATTTTTCATAACTTTTTCAGAATTTTTGGACTAAAAATGAATTTTCTATGATTTTTTGAAGTTTAAAATAATTAAATATAAAAATCAGAAAAGATAATAAAAACCAAAAAAAATATGGGCCATCTGATCAATGTCAAAATGCGTTAGTAAACAGATCAAGTGGACCTGGCGCGCTATGCATGTTATGGACTTTAGTGAATAATGCATAGGATCATTAATTAAATCTGATTTTTGAAAAACACATATGGTACACCTTCATTGGTTGGAAGATGACACGTTGGTCATATTCAACCTCCATCCAGTCCTAAAACCAGGTTGCTCAAACTATAAAATTAGAGCACGAGACCTATGCCATTCGCTTCGTCTCTTCAAGACGAAGACAACCACACCTTCGCGAAAAAATTTATATAAACAATAGCTCAAGCAATTTGGAAGGAAAGTTTTGAAAGGGGATTTAAAATTTCATGGTCAAAATGTGTTTCCAGTAAAAAACAAGTGTTGCGACTAGAACCGGGGCAATGAGAGCATCACAATGATATCAAATTTTTGAAGAATTGATGAAGGAATCTATATATTGAAGTTGAGTTGCAGAGCTCTAAAACTGGACTTCTATGGAGCAATCTAAGGCACAATTCTTGAATGTAATTATATTTTTAGCTTCAGGGAAGATCAAGGAAGGTGAATTGATGGAAAAATTGGATTGAAAAAGGTTTGAAAACATATTTCTAAGTAGCGGAACTTTGAGTTATGGAACAAGTTTGGCAGGGTGATTTTGGCTATCCAAGCTTGAGGAAATGAATGGGAGATGACCCTCTATTTATAGGGAATCAAATGGAATGTCCAAGCGTGTGAAATGATGAAGTTTGGAGGGAAATTGTGTGAAGTTGCAAACAAGAGAAGTGTGACTTCCAATTTGATCAAAACTCATCCAAAATGCGTGTTTTGTTGTGCTAATCAATTCTGGAACATCATTAAACATATTTAGAGGCATAAACGCGTGGAAAACTTGTGATTAGAAGCCAAAACAAAGACTTCAAATTCTGACTTATGGGGAAACTTCAGTTCTAAGTTACCAAGTTCAATCCAATAGCATTCTCAGCTCAAGGGGTCAAGTTATGGTTCCTGATGCTTTAGAAAGATGAGGTTACAAGCTTTGCAATGGAAAAATAATGGAATCAAATGGATGTTTGAGCTGAATGTTGCATTGAGTCATAGTTGGGGGAAAAAGGTTGACTTTCCATACTTAGAAATATTTCAAGTTTTTCTTCAAAAGTGACCTATAATGTTTTGCATCCAAACATGAACTTCCTTTTGGAATTTTCTATTGACCAAAAAAGATGGCATGAAATAGGCCTCTTGAATGACATTTTTAAACTTGAACCATTCAAAATCTCCAAAAATTGAGAGAGTTATGAATTGTTGAAATTATCCAAAAATCATGAAATGACCTATAATCTTTTGTTTCCTTAAGGAATCTTCCATCCATTTTATCACTTTGCACATAAAATAAGGCATAAAGTTCACATCCTCAAGATCATTATGGAAAAAGAATGGGCTCAAGGTGATAAAAATTGACCAAGTTATGATCATTTGAATTCTCACATGGAAAATTGGGGATTCATCTAGAGGACTTGTAATCTTTCTTCTTCATCAAGTTTTTTCCACATGAAAACTCCTTGAAACTTTTGAAGTGATTTGTTGATAACCCTTTGAAGAGAAGGATGTCTTTGGAATCACTCAAAAATACGAAAAGATGAGCAAGATATACTCCTTTGAAGTTCAAAACCCTAGCTCCTAGATCAAGAAACATGCCTTGAGGAACTTTGACAATTTTGAACAAACTTCTTGTACCAACATAAATTATTTGTAAATATAAGTTGTTGAGGATGATAATGAGAAATCATAGCAACCACAAACAGAATTGATAGAAATATGCATTTGTGACCAATGGGAACAAAGCCTTGTCCAAGCATGACAACTTCTCCAATCAATCCCTTGTGCTTTTGAACCAAATTTGATAACCTTGAAATGTGGTGAACCAAAATAACCTTTCCATGCCATTTCTTCCAAAACAAATTCAATGGTGAGGTTTGAACTTCTCAAGCTTTATTGACTAGGGCATGGAAATAAACTCATGAATCCATGGAGTAACTTGTTAAATCCCATTGCCTTTAACAATATTAGTAACAAGCAAGACAAACCAAGATTGCATTTTATTAATTAACAGGAGAAATCAAGACAAAAATATTCATGATCACAAAAGAACACATGTCAAGGTGCTTGATGATTCCTCAAAGAGCAAAGTTAAATATAGGGAGGGGAACCAAGAATCCTAATGTGATCTTATTGTGAATGACTCAACAAGGTATGATGAAGGGATTGTGGTCCCCATGATTTCTGTTGATAACGGGTTGTGGGGCTCGTCGTCGTTGCTTCTATCAGGAGATGGTGATGGAGAATGGTAATCCCTTCCTCGTCGGAGGTTGTTGTCCCGCCGGGGAGAGGTGCTTCTTCTTAGTCTGGGTGACAGTCATTGGTCATGGTAAAACCTATTATTCTTTGTCTTCTTGGAGATCAGGGAGCGCTGATCTTTACAGGGAGGCGTGTGACCTCGTTTCTTGATGAAAGAAACCTTTTGTTTCTCTAGTACAGGGGAAGGTGATACCTTGGTGGATATAGACTATGGGAGTCGTAAAGCTAGTGTCTCCGAGGAGGAGACTTTGACCGCTTCTTCTCCCAGACCCCAATTCTCTTGCTCTGCTGAAGGATTAAAGTGTTGGTCTGATCGAGGGCAGCGAGCAGTGCTGCCATGGCCGAGTGAGCATTATGTGGGATTGGAACTGGCTAAAGGACTTCTAGCAACTCCTCATTGGGGTTCTTGGACCTCTGATCATGCAAGAGTTGTAGGTTGTCGCATTCAACATTGATTGAGTCTGGGGATGCTATTCGACTGTCTTTGACATCGGGGATATCCTTTAGGTGAAGAAGGTCTTGGCTCCCGTCTGTTTTGTGGACAGAAGAAAGTACAATTTTTCTAGACAGATGATGGTCATCGTTATCGGCGCCACTGATCTTACCGGCTGATCAAAACCTGAAAGTGGACCTTGATGATGATGTCTCCTTGGCTAGAAATATATGGAGAGGAGAAGGATGTGTAAAGGCTGTTGATTTAATTAATTATTTAATAAGATATTTTTGATTAATTTCGAATTATTTTTTGAAGTCGTTGACATGTTGTGTTATGTTGTGAGTTGTTAACATAAGTTATGGTGTTGTTATTAGTTGGTTAAATTAGTTGATTAATAATATTAGTAATAATATTAGAATTGTAGAATATTAATAGTACTATTTGTTAGGCTTGTTTTGGTAATAGACATAGTATTAAGGGATGTGAAAATTAGGCCCAATAGAAATAATGGTATATTATTAGTAGTTAGTTATAATAATAATAAGGAATTAGGTTAATTTAGAATAAGGAATTGGAAGTTGATCGTAGGAGTTACATAAGAAGGAGAAGAGGAATAAGGAGAAGAGGCACAAGGATAGGTTCGATCGGAAAATTATAGGGCAACCTTCAATCCAAAGTAAGGGTGGGGTTCTGACTCTATAATTGGGTATACGATTAATATTATGTGGGAGTTTTTCTATAAAGTTGTGTAATAACTTTGATTAATATAATTAATTGAGGTTATATGATTAATATATATGGTTAATTGTGAAAAATTATCGTCTCTGTAAAGTTTTTATTTCGGTGAAAATCGACGTTGCTGCAAATATATATTGTTTTGGTATGAGACCTGTACGCGGAGGGAAAATTTGGATAATTATGTGTTCGTATTAGTAACCAACTGAAATATGGGACTAGAGAACACATTGTGTCGAGGGGCACGGTGTGCGTGATGAACGACACAGAGGCACAAGGAGACTGTGTCGGGCGGAAGGAAAGTGGTGTCGATCGGAACCAGGTGAAAGAGAGGTAAGTGTCGAGTGGCATAACCTGTGTGCCAAGGGGCACATCGTGTGTCCGCTAACTTGTTTTGTCTGTTTTCTTGTGTCTGCATGTATGTCTGTTACGTTAATATTTAGTTAAAGAAATGGATGTAACAGAGTTAGTAAATGGTAGCAGAAAATTAGTAATAGTAGACATTATAATGATAAATTATGGAAGCAGTAATTTTTTAAAGTAATAGTAGTAGATATTTAGAAGGTAAGATTAATAAGTTACAGAACTAGTAACTGGTATGGTTTTAGTTGTAGAGCTAGTAGTAAATAACAGAAACGTTAGTAACTAAAATATAGTAGTAGTAGAGATAATTTAGGTAGCAGGAAAATAATAGTGTCCTTAATTTAGCAGAAAACTATTAATAAGGCTTATCAGCAAAATGATTTAGTGAAAGTATGTTAGTAGGATCGTGTTAATAACAGTAGTGGCATGTGTAAGTTGTTGTATTGTTGTTATTAATTGTTGAAGTTGCAGGTGATGAGTTTTGTCGTGTTGCCTCTATTGATTGGCAATTAATAAGTTATAGGCTTATGCCAATGTTGTTATATGTTGCTGTTGTTTTTGTTATGTTTCATGAAGTGGTTGCATACATGGCATATCATGTTGGAGCCGATGCTCGTTAAGTTTGTCTGGATTGGAAAATATAAAGTTGAAGGCTTATGCCTTGTTGATGTCTCTATTAATTGGCAAATTATTAAGTTGGGAGTTCTGCTCCAATGGTACCACATGCATACACATTGTAACGAGTCGCATCTCACGTTGCATATTTGATTTGTTGTGTTGATGAATTAATCGTTATATTTTGTTGATATTTTGTCTTGATTGCTGTTGTTTATAAGTTGTGAAGCGGTGATCTTGCATGAACTGATTCTAATATAATGTTTATCATACGTTCAATTATATTGTTAGATATCTCACCCCTTTTATTTGAATGTTACCCCGATGTTGGTAACATGCAGATAATCAAGAAGGATAGATGTTACCTTCGTTAGTTCAAGTCGGTGTTGTCACTCTGATACATAACACTCGGGGGGATGAACGCTTATTGCTTTATTGCTGATTTTACTTCTATTGCTGAATTTTAAGTTGATTTTTGTTAAGTACTTGTTGTTTTAAAGTTATCGATAATCAAGCTATAATTGAGGAATTGCAAGTGGTGCATAAATTTTCTGAAGTTTTCACTGATGAAATTCTTGATGTACCGCCAGAGAGAGAAGTTGAATTTACTATTGATCTTGTACCTGGTACCAGACCTGTTTCTATGACACGATACCAGATGTTTGCATCTGAATTGTCATAATTAAAGAAGCAATTGGAAGAGTTACTTGAAAAGAAATTTGTAAGACCAAATGTATCATCGTGGAGAGCTCAAGTTTTGCTAGTAAAGAAGAAAGATGGAAGTATGATACTTTGTATTGATTATAGGCAGTTAAATAAAGTGACGATTAAGAACAAGTATCCACTTCCAAGAATAGATGACTTGATGGATCAACTTGTGGATGCCCGTGTGTTTAGTAAGATTGATTTAAGGTCGGGTTAGCATCAGATTAAAGTGAAGGACGAAGATATCCATAAGACGACTTTCAGAATGCGTTATCGACATTATGAGTATTCGGTGATGCCTTTCGGTGTTACTAATGCGCCGGGAGTATTCATGGAATACATGAATCGTATCTTTCATACTTATTTGGATCAGTTTGTAGTGGTGTTCATTGAAGACATTTTAATTTACTCTACATCAGAAGAAGAGCATGTAGAATGCTTAAGGATAGTATTGAAAGTTTTGAAAGAGAAGAAGTTGTATGCCAAGCTGTCTAAGTGTGACTTTTGGTTAAAGGAGGT
This sequence comes from Vicia faba, assembly GCA_948472305.1. Classification (NCBI taxonomy): domain Eukaryota; kingdom Viridiplantae; phylum Streptophyta; class Magnoliopsida; order Fabales; family Fabaceae; genus Vicia; species Vicia faba. Next base: position 25,933,532 of record OX451735.1, read on the forward strand.
TAGTTTTCTTGGTCATGTTATCTCAGGTAGTGGCATTGGTATAGATCCATCTAAGTAGATGTTGTGTTGCAATGGGAAATTTCAAAGTCGGCTACCGAGATTAGAAGCTTTTTGGGATTAGCTGGTTATTATAGAAGGTTTATCGAAGGTTTTTCTAAGTTGGCACTTCTGTTAACTAAGTTAACTTGTAAAGGTAGAGCTTTTGTATGGGACATTCAATGTGAAGAAAGTTTTGCGGAATTGAAGAAGAGATTGACGTCGGCTCCAATTTTGACATTATTTAACCCAGGAGAACCTTTTGTGACATATTGTGATGCTTCCAAGATGGGTTTAAGAGGTGTGCTTATGCAGATTAAAAAGGTGGTAGCTTATGCGTCAAGGAAGTTGAGGACTCGTGAAAAGAACTATCTTATGCATGATTTAGAACTTTTTGCAGTTGCCTTTGTGTTGAATATTTGGAGGCATTATCTTTATGGTTCTAGATTTGAAGTATTTAGCGACCATAAGAGCTTAAAGTATTTAATTGATCAAAAGGAATTGAATATGAGACAACGAAGATGGTTGAAGTTGTTAAAGGATTATGATTTCGGATTAAATTATCATCCAGGGAAGGCGAATGTGGTGATTGATGAGTTAAGTCGAAAGACTTTACATATGTCGGCAGTGATGGTTAAAGAGTTGGAATTAATTGAACAGTTCAGAGATATGAGCTTAGTTTGTGAGGTGACACACACAGTGTTATGTTGGGGATGTTGAAAATTAATAAGGATTTTCTAGATAGTATCAAAGAAGCTCAGTAGTTAGATGTGAAATTGGTAGATTTGATGGTTGGGATCGATCAGTCTGAGAATAGTGATTTTAAGTTAGATGTGCAAGGGGTGTTGAGATTTTGTAGTCGGATTTGTATTCCTGATGATACGGAGATGAAGAAAGTGATTCTTGAGGAAAGTCATAGAAGCAAGTTGAGCATTCATCCAGCAGCTATAAAGATGTATCAGGATTTGTAGAATTTGTTTTGGTGTCCTGGAATGAAGAGTGATATGGCTCGGTTTGTGTATACATGTTTAACTTATCAAAAGTTGAAAGTTGAACATCAAAAGCCTGCAGAGTTGATGCAACCGTTAGAAGTTACAGAATGGAAACAGGATAACATTTCATGGACTTCGTAATAGAACTACCTAATACTCTAAAAGGACATGATTCAATTTAGGTGATTGTTGATAGGCTTACAAAGTCGGCTCATTTTATTCCTATTAACATCAGTTTTCCAATATCAAAGTTGGTGGAGATTTACACTAGAGTAATTGTAAAGATGCATGGTTTTCCTTTGTGTATTGTGTCGGATAGAGATTCGAGGTTTACTTCAGATTTTTGGAAGAGTTTGCAAGATGCGTTGGGTTCTAAGTTGAGGTTGAGTTTGGCATATCATCCTAAGGCAGATGGTCAGACTGAAAGGACTATTCAGTCATTGGAAGATTTGTTGAGAGCATGTGTTCTTGAGTAGGGAGGCTCGTGGGATACTTATCTTCCATTAATAGAGTTCACTTATAATAACAATTATCATTCTATTATTGGGATGGCACCTTTTGAAGCGTTGTATGGTCGAAGATGTAGAACTCCTTTATGTTTGCAAGAATCGGGAGAGAGTGTAGTACTTAAACCTGAGATTGTTCGAGAGACTACTGAGAAGGTGAAGTTAATTCGAGAAAAGATAAAAACTTCCCAAAGTAGACAGAAAAGTTATCATGACAAGCGGAGGAAAGATTTATAATTTTAAGCATGTGACCATGTGTTTTTGAGAGTTACACTTGTGACAGGTGTTGGGCGAGCATTGAGGTCTAAGAAGCTCAGTCCTTGTTTTATTGGCCCGTATCAGATTTTGGACAGAGTTGGGAATGTTGCTTATAGAGTGGCTTTACTGCCTAATCTTTTGAATATGTATGATGTGTTTCATGTGTCACAACTCCGGAAGTATATTTCAGATCCATCCCATGTGATTCATATGGACGATGTTCAAGTACGAGATAATCTTATTGTGGAGACGATGCATGTACAGATCATGGATCGTGATATGAAAACTCTAAGAGGCAAGGAGATTGCTTTGGTGAAAGTAGTCTGGTTAGGAGTTGCGGGAGAAAGCATGACTTGGGAGTTACAAAGCAAGATGCAGGTCTCCTATCCTGAGTTCTTCGAATAAAGTAAACTTTCGAGGACAAAAATATTCTAAATGAGGGAGAGTTGTAACTCCCGGTAATTTAATTAATTATTTAATTATATATTTTCGATTAATTTCGAATTATTTGTTGAAATTATTGACATGTTATGTTATGTTGTGAGTTGTTGACATAAGTTGCGGTGTTGTTATTAGTCGGTTAAATTAGTTGATTAATAATATTAGTAATACAATTAGAATTGTAGAATTTTAATAGTATTAGTTATTGGGATTTTTTTGGCAATAGACGTAGTATTAAGGGGGTGTGAAAATTAGGCCCAATAGAAATAATGATACATTATTAGTAGTTAGTTATAATAATAAGGAATTAGGTTAATTTAGAATAAGGAATTGGAAGTTGATCGTATGAGTTACCGAAGAAGGAGAAGAGGAATAAGGAGAAGAGGCATAAGGCTAGGTTCAATCGGAAAATTATATACAACCTTCGATCCAAGGTAAGGGTGGGGTTCTGACTCTATAATTAAGTATATGATTAATGTTATGTGGGAGTTTTTCTGTAAAGTTGTGTAATAGCTTTGATTAATATGATTAATGGAGGTTATATGATTAATATATATATGGTTAATTGTGAAAAATTGTTGTCTCTGTAAAGTTATTGTTTCGGTGAAAATCGATGTTGCTGCAAATATATATTGTTTTTGTATGAGACCTGTAAGAGGAGGAAAATTTTGGATAATTTTGTGTTCGTATCAGTAACCGGTTGAAATTTGGGACTGGAGAACCAGTTGTGCCGAGGGGTACGACATGCGTGCCAAATGGCACAGAGGCACAAGGCGAGTGTGTCAGGCGGAAGGAAAGGGGTGCCAATCGGCATCAGGTGAAAGAGTGGTAAGTGCCGAGTGGCAGAACCTGTGTGTCGAGGGGCACATCATGTGTCTGCTAACTTGTTTTGTCTGTTTTCCTGTGTCTGTCTGTGTGTCTGTTACTTTAATATTTAGTTACAGAAATGGATGTAACATAGTTAGTAAATGGTAGCATAAAATTAGTAATAGCAGACACCATTGGAATACCCCAAATTTGTTCTACCCTTTTATCGAATCATCTGGCTTACACATTCCATTCTCATTTCATCTGCATACCCTCCATTAGGTTAATTAACACCTCATGCATCATTAACCAATAAATTTAGCACGAGATCAAGGATATTGAAGAACTAGGGTTGTTGTATGGCCTTAAGATTCTCATCTTCACTCAAGCTTGAACCAAATAATTCTTTTATCAATCAGAGTTTGTTTGAAGCTAGGGTTTTAATTCATGAACCCCTTTATCACCAAGCTACAAGGACATCTTCATCATGGGATTTTAAGCCATCAAGGTTCATCTCAAGGAAGCTTAGGTTTTTTTATCACCATCACTCATATGCTTCTAATCGCTCCTATCTATAATGTTTTCCTCAAGACATTTGCTCCAAGATCATTAGTCATCAAAATGAGGTGCCTTTGCGAAGTGAATTGCAAGATTTAAATCATGGTACAAAGGTGATGTTGTGGATGCGTAATATAATCAAGGAATTATCATTGGAAATTCAATCGTGAGAATAGGGTCTCTAATAAGATGTGAGCATAAAAGGAAAGTTGGTTTTGAATGCATTTCTTATGGAGAGAAAACACAAATATAAGAGCTAATGCATTAGGGATTCAACATATCATAGGTTATTCAACGCATGGTTCAGATTATCACTTTCAATACCATTCAACATTGTTTTGATTCTAAGTTCACCAAAAATCATTCAACAATACTCAAGTTATGATTCAAGGTGTGATTCATTCAAGTGGAGTTCATTCAGAATTCAAGAAGAAAAAATATCAAAATCAAACTAGTTCATCCATTGACTTCATTAAAAAATGATTCAAGTTCATTTCCATTTCAATTATCATACATCATGCTCATTACACCATAACCATCGCGTATCCAGACACCATTAATCATTTCGAATCCTCGGCGAATTACAAGTTAAAGTACAAGGTTGATTCATTTCAAAAGCTATTAAATTTCATTACAAACATCATGAGTTCATTATAAATTCTTCACAAGAAATACAAAAAATCAATCAGATTGTCTAAATCTAAAGTCTAAACTCCAAGATTCCATGGCACATCTTTAATTCAGATCCAAAACATTGCTATAACTTGCACCAATACATGCTGCCATACTTTTCTGAACAAGGTGCTTCAATAATCTACAGGGAACCAGACCCACAAATTATGCATAGAGCAGCCCTGCTATGACAAAACCAAAAAGAGTCAAGTGGGCATCACAAACCAAAGGCAACAAACCTGCAATAGCGAAAGCAAATTCTACATGTAGTATATAAGCTGCAGCCAGGATAAACATAACAGACCTAAGCATAAATCACATTCGCACCATGGCATTATAGCCATAATATGCTAACCTACATATAACCTACCATACCATGCCAAGCTTCATTACAGGACCTTCACATATCAGTTCAAAGAAAAGTTCAAGCAACTTTACATCAGTCATAAACCACCTCTACAGTTCTATGTCCAACAAATTAGTTCACTCATTTTAGTCCTGTAGCCCATGGACAATAATAATCATAATGCGAGAAATCAAGACTATGTTGTACGTACATAGAAAAATCAGAAAGAAGTGACAAGAGAATAAGGGAGAATCGGGTCGAGCAAGCATATCATTTCAGAGGCAAAATAGAGAAAAATTGCATAGGAATAAATGAGGAGTTACAGCAATACAACTAACAAAAACAGAGTCAGAAGCAGAACCATAACTAAACAGTTTCTAACAATCTCCAGCTTCCTAACCGCTTCTAACAAAACTCTTAACAGAATTCCAACTTCCTCTAGCTGTAACCAATTGTCCAAAAATATTCTAACCATTTGTAATACAGAATAACAACTCCAACCCTAACCCCTAACTGTTTTTCCCTAATAGTTTCCAACTTCTAAACAGCCCTGCATCAATTGATAAGCAAAACCAATTCGCTATGCGTCCAATAGACAAAAGATAAAATCAGGCTGCTACAAATAACTAGCCCCTACATTAATATAACAGTTGGTCTGCAGGAAATTGAGAAGGGGTTATACAACTCATCCTAACTACATTCTAAAATTAAAACACACTCAAGCAGCTAGCTCATCTTACTGATAAAACATAATTTCAGCACAACTCTTCATGAAAACCTATAACAGATTTCTAACAACTTCTAACAGTTTGTAACTAATTGTCATATTCCCTAACTATCAAGCAGAAAAATAACAAAACAATTCCTAAAAACTCTCTCTAAATCCTTCTAACTGCCAACTGCTAACAAAAAGCAAAATAACCAAACAGAACTCTAACATTCCTTAACAGAATGTTGTACCCCAAAATTTTCCCTCCCATATTTCACAATACATGTCAAGTGAGGTCCCCAAATTGCTCAAGGGAGTTCAAAAGTTGACCAGATAAACTCTCTCCAAAGGAAGTCTACCTCAAATTCGGGTTTCATTTTTCATCAAGATGCTTGAGTCCAAAGGATCCCAAATTCTCACCATTGTCCTAATATGTTCTCTAGATCATCCATGTCAAGTTTCAGGCCTTGTAGAATAAGTTTTCTCAGTCAATTGCTCAAAGGCCTAAAAATTAACTGTACTAGGTCAAAAGTCAATTATGGCCCACATACAGTCAAACCTCAAGATTTTTGGTCAACATCATCATTTTGAAGTATCATTCTTAATTTGATCAAGGGTTGATCATGATTCATCAAGGATTTCTCACAATTCATCAAAACCCAAAAGTTGCTAAATTAGGGTTTTGTAGGAAAAGTCAACTCAACTTTGACCAAGCATAACTTTCTCATACTTTATCAGAAATGACCCATCCAAAGCTCATTTTGAAGAGGATGCAATTCCCTACAATTCATATTCATCTCTCAAGTTCATAATAAGAACTCACAAAAAGATATGAATTTTTACATTATAGGTCATTTTGAAAAGTCAACAAAAACACCTTTTGGGTCAAAGCTTCATACATGAACATGGAAGACTCATATAAGATGAGACTAAAAGGGTTGCTTAGAGGGAATCCTGAGCTTTCTAAAAAGTCCAAGAACACCTCTCTAGGGTCAAAATTGAGAGAGTTATGCATTGGCCAAGTTGACCTTTTTTGTAAAGTTACCAAAAGTCAAATGTGCTCAAATTTGCATTTTTGGCTAAATGGGCCCAACCTTTTATGCTTGCACCTCAATGAAAATGTGGTCCATGACTCAAATGCTTATCCACCAATTGTTTGCTTCATTTTTCAATTTATTTTGATTTTTTATTAATTAAAAATTGAATTAAATCAAATAAATGATGAAAATTATCAAAGATTTGATTTGATTGGTTTTTTTGACAGGTTAGCAACCAAGATTTGATGAGCTTGCAAGACCAATTTGAATCAATGATGATTGGAACAAAAGGAGCATGATTAGGCCAAATTTGGAAAGATTACATATGACATAAAAACAAAATCAAATCTTGAAAAATTTCCAAAGATGTGATCAGTTTTACAACCCTAATGCATTCTATAATATATATCGAACGTGTCCAAGGCAAGAACAAGGGCTAGAAGTCGTGGAAACCCCAAGGAATAACTCAAACTTTTGGCAAAAATTGGTGAGTCAGATTTCAGCATAGAGACCAATTCAAGGCACTCCAACACTCCCAATCGCGTCCTGGAGCGTCTCTGAAGCTAACTGAATCAATTGCAAATCTCCTCGCGCCCAGAATCGACCCATAGGCTTCACACAGTTTACTTGCTTTTTCAAAATCGATTACAGCCATTCTTGCATCATTAGCATAATTTAATGACATATTTGTGATTATTGGTGTATTTCTGACATGTCTGGATCGTTTAATTGAATTTTTGAGGCTTATATACGTGTTTACCATTGTTAGGGTTTGCTCTTGTGTTTTAGGGTTTCTCTGTATCAGTGAAATTGGTCCAAGAAAGTAATACCATGATGTTCGTGGGTTCAAGACAAATGAAACCATGTAATTAGAATTTGTTTAGCATGCGTTTTCTTGATTGTTGAAGTTTACAGGTTTTTAGCCATGGAGCCACGCCCGTAGGTAAAAGTTTGCAGTCTAATACGATGGACAAGGAAGAAGAAGGCAACGTGTCTGGGCACCATTGGCTGTTTTGAAATTACGCGCGTATTTTTTTCATTAACAATCGTGTTTGATATATTGTTAATTATTATTATTATATGTACAACAGAAAAGCGTAGCACAGATGGTAGCGTGGTATCGGGAATTAGCATGAGGACCTGGGTTCGATCCCCAAGTCCAAACCTTTGTTCATATTTTTCTTCAACAGGTAATCCAGCACGCTACACATCAGGAGGTTCACCGTGTGCCATCAAGATCCAACCATCAATCACGCCTCTCCAGCCAGATCCAAGGCTTCTCCCTAGAAGGTCCATCATGTGCCTCCAGTAAACGTATGCACTGAATCAGGCAAAGTCAAGCAGGCCTTAGCTTTATTGGGCCCAGAAAATTAATTGACACCCCCCTTTCAGCAACAACACCAAGCCCATTGACTTCTTTTTTTTATTTCTTTTCCTTATTTTTATTCTTTTAATTTTCATTATTTATTTTAATTCACAAATTAATTACTTTTCATAAAAAAAATCATCATAAAATCAATAATCCAAAAAATTAGAATTAGACTTTTTTATTTTAGTTTGTTTTTAATGTAATTTAGTTTAGCTTAGGAAAATTGCAATTTATTTTCATAAATAGAATCAAGTTAGAAATTAGGTTAAAAATTTTGATTTTATTTTATTTTTCTCTTTTTCTCAAATAAATAAAAATATAAAAATAGGTTTTAGAATAAATTAATTTACTTTTCTTAATTTAAAATCAATTAGAATTAGGATTTTCTTTTTTAATGATTTCTTTATTTTCTTAAAATAACAAAACAAAACAAAAACATTTTTTAATCAATCGCGAATAGATCTAGTCAAGGGTCAAAACCCTAGTTGTTTCGTACTTGATTCCTTGCGCGTGTGTTATTTATTTTTACCAATATTTTGTAACTGTTTATGGTTTATAATAGTTTAATCTAGGACTTTTTACTTATCGTTTTTCTCTGGGTTTTTGGCTATGTAATTAATCCCCTTCCCCGAAGCCTTGTAATAGCGTAGATTTACTTTCTCGCACTTTTAATTTCTGCATACCCTAATAGGATTGTATGATAAGAATGCATGACAAATTTAATACAATTAGAAAACCCTAATGTGCAAAGATAAATAACTGAAAACAAATCACTCGCACATATCACTCTTAGGGTATGCTCTCATTTTGGTTGCCTTCGGTAAACGATTATTAAGCATAGGTTGTCCTAGTGGTCTCCCTCCTGTCTAAAAAGATCAAATGTCTCGTTCGAAAGTTGCCTCGGAAATGTTGCCTCGGAAATGTTGCCTCGAATATGATCTTAAGACTTTAGGGTTATTACTAAGGTGTCCTAACATTGCTTTAGTGATCGTACGTCCCTTTCGAATTGACCTTTACAACTCCAACGATGGTGCTACCTATTTCTTAATAGTAGGATAGCGCTGTCTAAAGAAAACAAGAATAGAAAACGATCTTTTTTCGAGTAGGTAGATGCTAGTAGGTACTTGCTCAAATCAAAACTTTTCACACTTGCACATTTCAAAACAATTTGCAAAACAACTTCGTCACAACTTTGAGGACTGATACAAGGGTTCTCACGAAGTTAAAATTTTCAAAACAAAGCACATACACAAGCAATTTTAAAAAGATAAGAAAGTACCTAAGAGCCCATGGAATACCATGGATAGAAAGGGTTCTAACACCTTCCCTTTCTATAATCTACCCCCCGTACTCAGAAACATCTCGAAAAAGGATTTTTTTCTGTACTTTTTTCCTTTCTGATTGGATAAAATAAAATTCGATGGTGACTCTTGCTTACCGCGACATTTTGCGAAAACAAAACGCAAAACGCAAACCAACACCAAACAGTCGGTTCTGCCACCGTATTACACAGAATAAAAAACCCATAACTGTTTTTAACAGTCTCTAATCCCATAACAATATAACTAACCATAACAGAATTTACCCAACCTTCCTAACTAACTAAAACTAACCCCAACCGATTCAATCCCTACCATTGATTTTCTAACCAACTCTATAATCATCCAATGTCCTAAAACAAATCAAGCTCCAACTGAATTTCTAACTGCTTCATCTATATAACCTCTTCATCACCTTCAATCTCATAACCTTCATCTTCACCACCATTCTTCCATATTCTCTCCAATTCTCTCTCTGAATTCATCATCTACTTCACTCTCTCCCTCTGAAACTTAACTTCCTCACTCTAACCCTCACTCATAAGCTCACTCATAGCATCCATTGAAGCTCATTCTCAGAGCTTTAACTGGGTGAGCTAAGCCTTCTCTACTCTCATTTCAGAAGCAAGAACACACAACGTAATAAACAACAACAACACTTATACAAGGAAACCGCATAAGCAAAAATAAGAAGAGTAGGAACAGGGAAGAAATACCTGGAGTATGCAGTAGGTTGGAGCGGGGTTTCTTGGTCTTTTTTCCGTCTTCGTTGAACGCCATCGGAGCGTCTCCGATAGGTAACTCCTGAATTCCCTCTTTTTTTCATCTTCTCTTTGTTTAGCTTTTGTTACCATTATAGAGTAAGAAGCTCAGTGAACCACAACTCCTTGGATCCAAGGTCGTACACTCCACATTCACCATTTATTTTAAAGATTAGGCAGTTAGGTTTTGTGCACTCAGTGTTAGATTTAGTTGTGCATATGATGAATCGATGAAATATGAGTCTATGATGTGAAAGAGAAGGATGAGAGGTTGAGATTTGTGCTGGTACGGTGTAGTTTAGGCTCGCTCCGCCGTCAGAGGAGATTTTCGGCCGACGGAGCTCTCATTGGAAATCGCATGTCACTTTGAGAGAAAGAAAACGAGAAGAGGAACAAATTGAAGAGAGTTGAAAGGTCACTATGGCCATGACCAAACGACAGCATTCGAATCCCGTTCTCAATTTATTTTTTTTTAATTTTATTTTGGCTTTTGAATAATCATTAAAAAATGATTTAAAATGGGTTAATTGGAATAATTGCTGAAAATCTGGGCACTGTTGCATTGGACCGGGCCTTAGCGCCGATACTTTATTTTTACACTCTCTATGGATCCAATACACCCTCCTAGGCCTATTACTTTTTTGTTTGAAATCTGAGTTGAAGAAGAACAAAAATACATTTTGGACTTTCTGAAATGGACCTAGCGCTCTGCTTCTGTACACCTCAGGATTTCAGTTTTCACCCCCTGATTCTTAGTTTCCTTTTATAAAAAAAAATTTAATTGTTTCTTTCAGGATTTTTTTTATAACCAAAATACATAATAAAAATGATAAAAATATTATAAGACATTTTAGAAATTAATTAGGAATTTATTTCCCCTTTTGCAAACTTTATTAGTCGATTTTAATAACTATTTTTACTCATTATACCATGTATTTCATTTGCGATTTTTGTATGCAATACTTTGATACTTGCTGCCTATTTTTACTTGTTTATATGTTCTTTCATGATTCCTTAGGTTATTTTGGTTCAAATTTAATCTTCGATTTAATTGAACTAAAATTAGACATTAGGCTTTTAAATCCAAGCATGAAAACATTAGGTAGAATTCCTTCAAAATTCCAACTTTAGGTCCATGATGCATAATAACATTAGGTTTAGAAATAGTCTAGTCTAGTCTCCCTTTAGGTCCATAAATGCTTGTCCATCCTGGAGTCGCTCATAGATTTTGTTTTCTTCTCTTTGGGTGTTTATTTATATGCTTTATGGCTTATTCACTTTGTATATACCTGAGCATATATATGCATTGCATTTTACTTTTTTCCATATACTACAGTTGTACTGGATCTGCTTCTTGATTGGATTGGGATGTTATTATTGAGGTAAAAGGCCCAGTACCCAGGCCAGAGTGCACTAGGACACTAGGAATAGAGTGGAGGCGTGACGGCTATAGGACGTGGTCCGACTGAAACAACGCGGCCGGAACCTGTCATCTGATATAAAATCAATAAAGTCGCCATTGAACGTCTTTTATCCTGCCGAAAGGGAAAGGTAAACATCGAGAAAACCTGAAAAGGGAGAAATCACAGTCTTTCGACTGAGAGATCGGGTAAGGGAGTCTATTACACGAGGGGAAGGTATTAGCACCCCACACGCCCGTAGTACTCTACGGTATCCACTCTCGTTGTCTAATCTAATGGGTGTGGTTAAAACCTATGTCTATGGCTTAAAACTGAAAGGGGAATGCATGCGAAAGAAAAAGAAAACAATGTAGGGAAAATAAAAGATATTCTCGGTTGGGCCCTACCCCTTTTCCTATGTATCCCTTTTAAGGAATCAGAGCAGTCGTAGTTTGGCTCATATATTTTGGTTGGTTTGTGTTTTTTAGTTAAGACGACAAAAATAGTCAAGATGGCAAAACATCAAATGAAACAACAAACAAAGGAGATGGTAAAACATTGACTAAATAACAACATAGTAACATGTCAAAGATGGAGAAACATCAAATGAAACGGATGACAAAACATCACACCTAACAATGATATTGAGAATCAAAGTAGGGTATCAAACATGTGCGATGGCGAAACATCGGCTTCAAACAAATGTGCGATGGCGAAACATCGGCTAAAAGATAACAAGATATCATGGCAAAGATGGAAAAACATCAGTAAATCGGATGACTAAACATCACACCTAACAATGATATTGAGAATCAAAGTAGGGTACCAAACATGTGTGATGGCGAAACATCCGCTTCAAACAAATGTGTGATGGCGAAACATCGGCTAAAAGATAACAAGATATCATGGCAAAGATGGCAAAACATCAGTAAATAGGATGACAAAACATCACACCTAACAATGATATTGAGGATCAAAGTAGGATAACAAACATGTGAGATGGCGAAACATCGGTTTAACAAATGTGCGATAGCGAAACATCGGCTTCAAGATAGTAAAGCATCATGGCAAAGATGGCGAAACATCGATAAATCGGATGACAAAATATCACACCTAACAATGATATTGAGAATAAAAGTAGGATAACAAACATTTGCGATGGCGAAACATCAGCTTCAAACAAATGTGTCATGGCGAAACATCGGCTTCAAGATAGTAAAGTATCATGGCAAAGATGGCGAAACATCGATAAATCGGATGACAAAACATCACACCTAACAATGATATTAAGAATCAAAGTAGGATAAAAAACATGTGCGATGGTGAAACATCGGCTATAAACAAATGTGTGATGGCGAAACATCGGCTTCAAGATAGTAAAGTATCATGGCAAAGATGGCAAAACATCGATAAATCGGATGACAAAACATCACACCTAACAATGATATTGAGAATCAAAATAGGATAACAAACATGTGCGATGGCGAAACATCAACTTCAAACAAATGTGCGATGGCGAAACATCGGCTTCAAGATAGTAAAGTATCATGGCAAAGATGGTGAAACATGATTGCAACAAGATATGCAACATTAATTGGGTACCTTCACTTCAAAAATACATCAAAAATAGAAAAGGATTTCAATAATTCAAACCAAAAAATTATTAACATCTTTGAAGTGTTTAGAAGTCATAAAGTAAGTCTTAAGTTCATGAATGGTTGAGGAGGAGATCAAATGAGGCCCAAAGTTCACAACTAGTTGGCCAACTATCAAAACTAGACAAGTTTTCAAAATAATTCATGGAAAAATATCAAACCAAGTCAAACATTCTAAGAAAAATGGTTTTCAGATCCTCAATACATTCATGAACCATGGTCGAGACTTAAACTCTATTGAAAATCCAGGGCATAATGGTTTTGAAAAAGAAACTTGCACAATAAACAACATAACCCAAATTTTTTATTTTTAAATCTTAAATATTGATTAAATAAGATCAAAATCCAAAAAATTTAAACCAATATCATGCAAATCATAAGGAAATCCTAAATGTCAGAACACATATTTTTTCACATTTTTTGAATTAAATAAAAGTCAAAAATCAAATCAAATTCAAGCAATTAATCAAATAAACAAATATTCACATCTCAAAATAAAATTCTAAAAAAAAATCAGAAAAAAATCCAAACACAATTATATTCAAATATTAGAATTAAAAACACACATCCCTGATTTTTTGTGGAATTTTTGAATTAAAGGAAATATTAAAACAAAAATCAATCAAACAATTAACAATTAAACTATTATTAAAGGCAAAAATGCAAACCCTAGCCAAAACTCACAAAAAGGTCAAAATAAAATTATATTCATATTCTAAGATTAAAAATAAGTTTGTATGATTTTTTTGAGAACTTTTGAATTAATGGAAGTATTAAAATCAAAATTATGAAACAAATATTTCAAATAAATCTCTCAAATTAAGTTTCTAATCAAAAAAAGAAAAAATGCCAAACACATTTCAGAATCAATTTATACATTATTTTATGAGTTCAAAATAATTTTTGTGGAATTTTACAAATCAAAGAGATATTAAAACAAAAATAAACACTAAACAAATAATTAAATAATAACACAAATTTTTAAACCAATCAAAACATTTTCAAAAATTCTCAAAAAAAAACACAAGGTCAGGAATATTATCTTTAAGTTTCCTGATTTTTTTAAATATTTTTTCAACCATTTTTGAGCAAGGAATAAAATCATGAAAATCAATTTATGAAATAAAATTCAAATGAATTAAAGAAACAAGTCAGCCAACCAGAGGAGGCCACGCAATCATCTTTAACCTCTGGCTAGGGCAAAAACGCGCGCGTGATCAGGTTCATCACCTCATGTTCCAGTCAACATAACATGCTCAATCCTACACCATTTTTCGTGAAATTTTACGCAAATTAAAGCCAGCATATCATACTTCAACATGCAATTCGAATCACATCAAATAATTAACCATGGATCAAGAACAGATCGTGAGAAAATGTCAAAAACTCACTGAACAAAAATATTTTAGATGCATCATTCATGCGCATCTCATCAAATTAAAAGCTCTGAAGCTACATAAACACTTAATGAACTTCAAACAACATGATTATGAACTCAAATCACACAATGCACGGCTAGAAATCAAGATCCAAAGTTAAGAATTCAAACCTTTGAGGAAAAAATGAATATACTGTCTCCTTCGCTCCAGTTGCAAACCAAGCCTCGATCTACAATCCTTATCACCTGGAGAAGAGAATGCAAGAAGAATCAACCAAAACGCGCAAGGGAATTGAGAGAATCGAAGAAAATTGCAGAACAAGTAGTTATGGAGTTTTTTTGAATTCAGGGATGAATTGAAGCATGAACCTTGTTGAAAGAGGCTTGCTTCTCAATATATAGAGCATGAAGAGGGGGGTAGGATAGGTTTTTCACAATGAAATTTGTTAGAAAGAATCAATTCCTCTTTTTGTCAAAATCAAGTGTGCATATGCAGCCCTCAAATCCCTCGTGTGTTTGCTTGCATTTTACGTGCATTTCAATCCATTTTATCTCAGGAAGAGATTAGCAAAAGAATTAAGGCTTAAATCCTTGTATTAAGCAAGTGTTGGTGATTAGGCATTTTCATGCCACTTTTTGCAAAATCACGAGTTGCCCTTACATTTACCCATGTGCAGCTCAAACTTTGGCATGATGGGCCTTGGTACATTGCATATTAGTCATGGGCCAAGTTTAAAGTGAAACAAATGGCCACAAATCAAATTATCAAGAATTTGCAATTTGCATGGTATGCATGAATTCAATGAAATGCCTCCAAATTCCAAGGTCCACAACTTGCTCATACTTTTGAATTTTGACACAAATGAGTATAATTTGGAAAGGTATTGAAAATATATACAATCCCTTAGTTTTGAGTTTTTGCAATTGAATCCATTAAGTTTCTCAAAATTGAGCTTGATATTCACTAATTTTGGAAAATGACCTATAATTTTGTGACTTCCAAAGACCATAATTCTTGATTCCTTGCCAATTTCTACATGAGACCAAAAGGATATGAAATATAATCCTCTTATCTTTTCAAGCATGTTTCATTTGCATTTTTTTGATCAAAGATGAATAAAATGTGAATTTTTTAAATTAAGTCCTTATTTTCCAAAATTAGAAACTTTTAGGGTTTCTTCATGAACAAGTTTCAACCCAAACCTCAATATCTTTGATCCAATGATCAAAATGGACTTGAAATATGAAAAGTACATCTTTGAATTGATGGTTGGCCAAAAGTTCACTTAGTCAACCTTGACTTTGAATGATTTTGACCAAAATGACCATTTTGCCCCTCTGAATCAATTGATCTGCTTCCCTTCAAAATTGATGATCAAAACTTCAAACATATGATCTTTCAAACATATAGAGGCCATGTGAAAAGTTTCACTTCAAAATTCTTAAGAAATCTTGATGAAATCCCAAACCCTAGTTTTGGTCAACACCTTAGGAGACTGATGAATCATCTTCAAATCTTCAAATCCTCTGGGCATTTTGACCAATTTCTTGTACAAAGACTTTTCAAATGCCAATGAGATGTTGTAGCTTCCAAATCAATATTTGTACATGCATCAATAGCCTTGCTCAAATAAAACCTTAATTTGACTGGTGAATCCAAAGAGAGATTCCTCTTATAAATCAAACACAAACTTCAATCCTCTGATGATCCAAAGGGATGGATAAAACAACTTGAGATATGCAATAACTTTTGAGCTTGAAAGATCCAGAGGTTTAGATGACAAGGTTCTACTTGAGCACCTTGTCAATGCAATCAACCTTCAAAGCTTGAGGAAGACTTGATAACTAAAGTACTTTGATCCTATCACAATGTATGAATGCAATATAAAATTCATGATGAAACATAATCCTAAATCAAGAGGGTAAATTTTTGGGTGCAACACCGACTAGTGCAGTCATGTCATATACCATGCTCGGAAGAGGTTCAATTGGAGGTACTTTCATCATGCACGTTTGTGTTGTGATGATTTTACTTTCAAGCGAACCTGTGATTTTCAAGTTACCCTTGCCTTACCTTGACCTAGTTTTCACCCATGAGTGGGGAGGGAATTTTTATCACAGGTACAGAAGGTGACTATGTTTAGACGGTTACTCATGTTCAGATGGTAACTACACTCGGACAGTGACTATTGGTTCTAGTGATTATGTTCTAGATTTCTGTCAGTGATTATAAGGTTCTCAGATTTATTTTCTGAAGTTCCGAATTTGATGTTCGTGAAGTTCTTCCGGTTAGGTTCCAAACTTGTGAACCTGGTACATACAGACTATGCAGAGACAATACAACATAAATCAGTATCAGGGAAGTAGTAACCCCATGATCACTTGCACTTACATCATAGCATGTTTATTTTTCAAAAAGAAATGTCAGAAAAATGAAACTATATACTAGCCCTTACATATGCATGTCCAATCCGGGGTACCTCACGAGGTTATGGTTTCCGTTAGTAATGTCTAGCAACAGTGATGTTCTCAAGAGGACCAAAAGAGACAAATGTACTTATCAGTGTTGCTCAAGTTTTCCTCCCAAGTTCTTGGCCTCCTTTGAAGATTTTAAAAGATCGTTTAGTCTGTCCTAATGTAGAGGCCTTTAAGTGAAAGACATGGTAGAACTTTGACTCTATTTCAGTTATACGACTATGAGTTGCACTGTTTCACCTTCCAAGACCATCGAATCACTCCAACTTCGAAAGAGTACTCTCATTTGTTCGAGATTACAAAGCATATACTTGTTGTTGTTCTGAACGAGCCCGACTTTGAATCTATTGCTAAAGGAACTTTATTTGGGCCTTAATGACGTGAGGTGGAGATGGAGAAATAATGGTAGCCTACTTTCAGGCTGATTATTATATTATTGTCTCGGTTACCACTAGGCTTGTTGGACCAAATCGATCATCTTGTACTCTCGCAACCTTCTTGTATTAAATTCTATGGGAATTTCTCCTATTTTTGAATATTTTCTTTATATGGCAGTTCTTATTACCATGTTGCTCAATTGTTACTGACATTGATTAATGTTGTACCCCAAAATTTGCCCCTCCCATTTCATCAACATTTTCTCATCACAAGACCCTTGGAGCTCAAGATCAAGCTAGGGTTTGCTCTGCTCAAGACTCCTCATTGCACTATTGACCCAAATTAGGGTTTGTGTTTGTACAAAGATGTTTTGACCTAAAATGCCCAAAGTGACTTTCATGCTTCATGTTGGACTCACAAGTTTATCCATACCAAGTTTCAAGCCTTGATTCCAATCTTTGCCCAGTCAATTGGACAGTTGACCTAGAAATCGGCTGTATTGGGGAAAAAGTCAATTGTGGTCAATTGACAGTCAAACCTCATGATTTTTGACCCAAATCAACATTATAAACTCATATGGACCATTTTATCAAGTTTGGATAACAATTCCACAAGAAATTTGATCAGATCATCAAAAGGGCAAAATGGTCATTCTTAGGGTTTTGACTGCACAAAGGTAATTTTTGACTATTTGACCTAACCAATGGCAAACCAAGCTCCCTTATGGCCTCAAGGACTCAATGACATGGTCTTGACACATTCAACAAGTTCAAAAGATTCCAAATGCACAAGATTGACAGATGAATTTTCCAGTCAACTGATCAAAATTTGACTGTATACTGAAAAGTCAAACTTTGACTTTTTGGTCAAAATCAAGTGCCAAGATTCATTTTTCATCAAGACATGTCAAATTATGAAACTTGTTCATCAAGAAATCAAAAATTACAAATTAGGGTTTATAAATGAAGAATTTTCATAACTTAGAAATTTTCTAAGTTATGAAAATTCCTAATTTTTTCCTAACTTTGTCCCATCTTTACATCAAGATACATTTCGATTCAAACAGAACTCAAAACATGAAAGTTATAGTCCATTGCAAAATCTACAACTTTGATTCACAAAGTTTCCTCAAAATAAGCTTGTAGCTCAAGTTATAATTTTTGGAACAAGGGTGCAAAACATTCTTAACTTTGAAACATTTTGACCTATTCTAGGCAGGATTTTTGCCCAACTTCATGGCCACTTTTCACATGCTTCCACTTGGAATTTCAACTTGCATTACAAAGATGGATTGTAGTACACATTCAAGCTTTCCAATTGTCCAAGAACTTCTCAAACACCCTTGTGGTTAGGGAGAATCGAATTTGTCAATATGGGCAAAAGTCACTTTGATTCATAGCCATTTACATGTTCATAACTTGGGCATTTTTGAAATCAGCATGCACAAGCTAGGTTACAGGCCTCTAATCCCTTTCTTACTCAATAATTCAATGCTAAACCATTGTGCCAAGATGTTATTTTGTGCATTTGGTCATTACATGGAAGTTTAATCCATAATTAGAAAACGCATTTTATCCATTCTTATAAAGATCAACTTTATGTCAAATACAAATCCAAGAAGCATGGGCCAAATCTTGAGAGCTAGCATTTTGTACACAAATCACATTGATCAAGAGTGATTTGTGCAGCATGTTTGAGGGGCCTGTGGTAGCCTATATTGAAACTTGACAAACTTTGCTTATCTAGGAAGAAACTTGGCATTTTGAACAACAACTTACATTCCTGCAAGCAAGAACAAAAACAAACTTTCTCCACACTTTCCATACTCCCTAACAGACCTAAAACACGACCAAAGAACCCTTGATCCCTCCTCATACAGAAAATCACCATTTTGCTGCACAAAACAGGGCATTCTGCATTTTGACTTGGCCAATTCATTTCCATCGTGCATTTTCATCCAAACCACTTCATACACACTCCCTATCATCCATTGAAGCTATTCCAAGCATTGAACTGGAACTGTAACATCCATAGCCTAGTGTGCCATTTTCATTTTTCATCTGTGCAGGTGAACTTCCATAGCTCGATTCAGCTAGTTTCAAAGCAAGCTAGAGGTTGGAGAAGCATCCCTGAACTTCAAGCAAGCTGTACAAGTCCTCAAATTCCATTGAAAGTGCCTCCATTGTTGCACACGATTCAAGCTGAACAGGTAAAAGTTTGAACTTCTATCTCTCTATCCAGGCATAGTTAGGCTTAAGTTTGTGAAGAAAGCATGTTCTAATCATAGCCCTGAAGCCATTCCTTATAATTACTTGTCATTTATATTATGTGTGCTGAGAGAATTTAGGGCATGAACATTGACAAAAACTTAGGTCAGAAATTGGGGGAGAAGAAATTCTCTCTCATTTCTGAGAGTTAGATCAAGTTTTTTATATGTATGAACTCGTGACATGATGCTCTATAATATTTGTGTTGTGAGTTTTTGTTAAAAGTCAAGGAATCAAGAGATTGCAGAGATGGAGGAAGGGCGCACGTTTTTTGTTTGAATCTGTCTAGAGGTTGAAGACAGAGTTGACTTGGGCTGGGCCTGAGTCAACCTGCTTTTTGCACCCCTTTTTTTCAATTTGCACCCCCCTGGCCCATTGAATGATATATTTGTCATTTTTGACTTTTTCTTTTTGTTTCTGATTTGTTATTTTTTGTTAAAATATAAAAAAACATAAAAAATATTTTTTCACCTTTTTTTGTATTTATTAGGCATTTATTTTTTTTAATTTGATATATGCATGTAAATAAATATATATATACTCTTTTATTTTAACCCTAAAAAAAAAAATACAAATACATTTTTTTATTTTCTGATTTTATTTTATCTTATCTTTTTGAAAACATTTTCTAAAAAATATACTTTTTTTTATATAAATAATAAATATTTTTATTTTTTGTATATATTTAATATATTTAGTAAACAATATAAATACTTATCTATCTTTTATTAAATATTTAGGATAAATACAAAAATAATACATTTTTTCATTTTATTAATATTTAACCTCAAAAATAATTTTTTACAATATACTTCCTTTTTATTTATTTTTTGTACATAATTAATAAATATTATATATGATAAATAACAAATACTATTTATTTGCAAAAATTAGGGTTTTGCCCTAAACAGGAAAATATCCAAAATTAACTTTTTTATTATTTTTATTTCACTTGTAAATAATTATATACACTTACACAAATACATTTACACATACACATTTGTTTATTTTTGTACATTGATACATTTTATATTTGCGATTGATTCGATTTGGTTGTAAATATTGGAATACCACTCTCCTATTTAAGTCTCATCCCCATTTGAACATTTGTACCCCCATTCCCATGATTACTTTGTAATAATTTAGGACTTTAAATTCCGCATTTTAAAGCTTTCTAAATATGCCATGATAGACTTAGGTTTTGTATGCAAAAATCAAATAACAAATAGCTTGACCTAATTCAAAGATAACAAAGCATGAAAATGGACAACACCAATCACACTTGCACCCCTAGGGTTACTCCACTTGTTGCCTTCAATAAATGGGCCATGTTGCAATGTTGGGTGTTTTTGGAAAAACAAAACAATATCAAAATGATAATAGTCCCTCGATGACGCTTTCGAAAGTTGCCTAAAAATGATCAAGTCCCTTAAAGGAAAAGTTGCCAAAGACATTTGGCACTATTGCAATCATGGTCTAAACGATGACCCGCGCCTGTCCCGTTAACATCCTAACACAAGATTGTCCACCAAATACAATGGTGGAACAAAATTGTTAAAAGGGTTAAAACATAGGAAAAACCTTTGAGTAAATTTAGGGGTAGACAACTCTTAGTTACTTGATAAACTTGCAAAAAAAAACACTTGCCTACTTTTCAAAACCACACTCCACAACACACTTTCAAAACAACTTTCAAAAACTTTGAAAACTTTTCAAAAGATAAGTACACCTTTGTATACATCCAAACATGGATCATTACAAAGGTTGCCACAACAAATGGCCTCTTTTCAAAACATTTTCAAACCCACACACAAAGCACCATTTCAAACAATTGAAAGCACCATTTCAAACAATTGAAAACACAAGGCAAGTGATCTAAGCAAGTAACTAAGAGCCCATGGATAACCATGGATAGAAAGGGTGCTAATACCTTCCCTTTCTATAATCTACCCCCCGAACCCAAGAAAACATCTCAAAGGTTTTTGCTGTGCTTTTTAACCTTTCCTTAGGATAAAATAAAAGGTCGGTGGCGACTCTTGCTCAACCAAAACATTTGCGAAAACAAACGCAAAACCCAAGTCAGTTCTCCCACTGTATCACAGAACTGGCGACTCTGTTGGGGATCGACTTAAAAGTGGGGTTACCTTAGGATTAGACCACTCTTGTTTTCAATTGCTTGCTTTGTTTGCTTTTATATTTGTGGGCTTTGCATCGGAGTTTCATAGATCCTAACCCGGATCTGGGGAATACCCTTTAGGTAGCATAAGCTGTGAGGGACCTGTCCGGCGTAGACCGACATGGGTGAAGCAGTGGCTACGTTGGTGTGACACCTTGGTCTGTACTGATATCCCTTGTGTTGCAACGAGGAGAATATGGGTCTTCTAAGGAGTCATTAAGCACCAACCGACCTTAGAACCCTAAATTGACCCAACTTGGCCATAAAACGGTAGCAGTATGCTACACTCATTGAGGCTAAACTCTCGCGATGGTTCTGGCCGCAAGAAAAGATTGCGATGCTGGAGTTATGACCGATTGAGGGTAGTTAGTGATATTTAGATCCTCTAGAACCCGGTTACTTTTGATAGGACAGGTCTTAACCAACAAAACTAAAAGAGGGTAATACCTAAACTTCATGCTGGCCTAAACCCTAAGGGTTGTCTTGTGTGACTTGTGTGCCTTATCATGCTTACCATTGTGGATACTTGTGGTGTGCTTTATCATAACATCATACCATCATACCATTGCATGCATCCTGCATAAGGACTGACCCATTTCAAAGACAAGAGGGTTTCATCTTTGCTCTGTTTTGTAGGACATCATGATGCCCATGCGTAGGAATACTATCCGGCTCAACTTTGTTCAACCACCTACTTTGCTCAAGGAATTGGTTGATAGGATTCCAAACACTACTTCCTTCATCAAGAGGCATGGTTCTCTTCTCGGTTTTGTCACTTCAAAGTGGGACCAACAATTGATGAGTGTCTTGGTCCAGTTTTATGATCCCCTGTACCATTGCTTCACCTTTCAAGACTTCCAGCTGGTCCCTACCCTGGAAGAATTATCTGATTTGCTTGGTATCCCTGTTTTGGAGCAGACTCCATTCACTGGTTGGGAGAAGACTCTTAGGCCTGAAGAGATTGTTGCAGTCCTTCCCTTGACCAAAGAAGAGGTAGTGGCTAACTAGGAAACTAGAAGTGGAGTTAAGGGCTTTTTGGCTAAGTTTCTGATTGGTAAAGCTAACAGTTTTTGGAATGACTTAGACTTCAAGGCGTACGAAGACATTCTGACTCTCTTAATCTATGGTCTAGTATTGTTTCCAAATCTTGATAACTTTGTCAATATCAATGCCATAAGGATCTTCATGTCTCGAAACCCTGTACCCACTCTCTTGGGTGATATCCTGCAACAACTCTATGCTCGTACTGCCCGAAGACGGGGAACTATGTGGTGTTGTGCTCCTTTGTTAGTGAGGTGGTTTATTTCGCATCTCCCTAAGTTCGTGTTGAAGAATGAAGAAGGAAAGGGCTGGGCTCATAGGTTAATGTCTCTCACTGATAATGACATCATTTGGACTCTCAGAGTTTTGGATGAGGTAGCCGTTATTGATCGTTGTGGAGAATATCCTAATGTTCCATTGATCGGTACCCAGTGAGGAATCTCTTATAATCCATGTCTAGCTCTCCGTCAGTTTGGAAGAGCCAGAAGAGCAGGGCCTCATGAAATGTTGGTGCCTCACATCAGTTTTGAGTTTCAGGTAGACAGTGACGAGTTGCACCGAAGATTCATCAAGGCTTGGGACAGAATTCACAAAGCCGACCCACATGATTTGGGACCGAAGACTTCTCTACCAATGGAACCCTACTGCATATGGGTCCGCATCCGTGCTCATAAGTTAGGTATGCCATACGAAGCTGTCAGGCCTATCATTCTTGAATTTCCTGATGAAGACGGGGTTCCTCAACCTGTTCTCCCTCCTCAGATACCCACTGATGTTGATACACTAAAGAGATCTTGGGCGCAGCTACAGGAAGAACGGGATTTTTATCGGGAAAAGTTCAACGAACAGGAACAAAAGATCCAGAAGCTGACTAAGCAATTGGAGGAAGAGCGTATCCTGAATGACTATATCCGCACTGAGAAGAGGAGTCCATGGGAGCACTGATGGGCTTTGGATGTTTCTTTTACAGCTTTTGTTTCCTTTTCAGTATTTTCATTCTTGTAATTCCTAAGAGCAAATTGTTGAACAATTAAAAGTTTGAATCTAATGAAGTGTGTTTCCTTTTGTCTACAAAGTTGAATTCTGATTGTCTTTGAAAACATAAATCATACGCATCTCATTGCATCATATGCATAACATGTACCCTTCTTCTACAGGTTGCTTAATCTTCTTCGCTGTTTATTTCAGCACTCAATCATCATGTCTTCCGAACCTACTACCGAACAAGCTATCAAGGCCCTCCAGGCCCAGAACGCCCAGTTTCAAGAGCTGGTCATGAGCTTAGCCCAGGGTCAACAGGAGTTGAAGACTTTTCTCTTGAAGAAGAAGAAGAAGAAGAGGATTGCGTTGTTTAACACTGGACGGAGGTTTGGGAATACACTACATAATGAGGCTGATCAGGGTACTTCCTCTGCAGAGAAAGACAGTCCCCAAGGGGGAGGGGCTCCTAGTCCTGTGGTCTCCGACAACGAGACGAATTACAATGATGAACAGTACCGTCCCGCTGAAGACAGGTACAAGCAACTAGAGGACCGTTTAAGTGCCATGGAGATTCAACATGTGTCGGGGCTAGATTTTGGAGATCTAGGTTTATCTTCTAGGGTGGTGATCCCACACAAGTTCAAGGCACCTGCCTTTGCGAAGTACGATGGGGATTCCTGCCCTAAGCTGCATCTCAGATCATATGTAAGGAAGATCCAACCTTACACTACAGACAAGAACCTTTGGATCCATTTCTTCCAGGATAGCCTTTCGGGGTCTCAACTCGAATGGTTCTATCAGCTGGATGGAGCCAGTATCCGAAACTAGGAGGACTTGGCTACTGCCTTTTATAAATAGTATCAGTATAACTCTGACCTCGCCCCCACGCGTACCCAACTCCAGGGTATGTCACTGGGGACGGGCGAAGGATTCAAGGAGTATGCACAAAAGTGGAGGGACCTGGCTGGCAGGGTGCAGCCACCGCTGACTGACCGTGAACTTGTTGACATGTTCCTGGGGACCTTGTCTGGTCCATTCTTCAACCATCTGATTGGGAATTCCTCTGCTGGGTTTACAGATTTGATCTTGACTGGTGAGAGAATAGAAGCTGGTATCAAGTCGGGGAAGATACAAAAAGGTGCCTCTGCGAGTACTAAGAAGAAGCCCTTCAAGAAGGAAGCCAGTGTTGTTTATGGTCCCAGAAGACAAATTAAACCGGAATGCCGCCAAGCTGTCAACGCGTTGGTAATTTCAAAGCCTGCTGCTGCTCCTCAGCAATACAACCAATCAAGGGGTGAGAGGCCTAAACGGCAGTACACTCGGCTTAGTATGACCCTGTCTCAGATATTGCCGCAACTACTGTCAACCAATCTGGTAACTGTCAAAGAAGCTCCGAAGGTAGTGAACACAGCTTCTCCAAAGTACAACCCCAACGCCCGTTGCGCTTATCACTCTGATAGCCCGGGGCATACTACGGATGATTGCTGGGCTTTGAGGAATAAGGTTCATGACCTTATTGACGCTAAAGAAATACAGTTTGAGGCGCCCGAAAGGCCCAATGTTGTGACTGCTCCCATGCCCCAACATGGAGTGAATGCTGTGGAAGAAGACCTGTATGTAGCCTCTGTGGATGATATTGTTACTCCGTTGTTGATTGTCAAAAGGAACCTGTTGCTGGCCGCTTTATTTCTGGGATGTGGTAAAGGTTGCCTCCTATGTGTTGTTTCACCTGCTGGTTGTCCTTTGCTGAAGTCAGACGTCCAAAACCTGATGGATAGCAAAGAGATCTTGTTCGAGAAGATTACTGTTCCTGCTGTCCCTACTGAAGAAGTGTCCATTGTTACTATTTTCAACAACCCTCCTAAGGCTCCCTCAAAGAAGCCTGTCAAAATCATGTCTACTTAGAAGATTGCTCCTATCATCATCACTGTTCCGGGGCCTCTCCCTTATACCTCCGACAAAGTTGTCCCATGGCACTATGGGGCAGATGTTTATGTACTTGGAGTAAAACAAGAGTTTGATGCTAATACCGGTGTCAGCAACATCACCGGGCCTGCCAAAGTTACTCGCAGTGGTAGGCTGTTCTCACCAGATATTGCGCCACCAGCTATTCAGAGACCTCTTGTCATCACACCTGCAAGTGTGCCTGCTTCCCTTCCTAATCAAGTTCCTGTTTTTACCCCTGCTGCCGAGTCATCTGACGCTCGGGGCAAAGGGATTGCTACTGATTTGCCTGCCCTGACGGAGGAACCAAAGACAACCAATGTTGAAGCTTCCCAGCAAGAGATGGAGGAGATCCTCAAGATTATCAAGAAGAGTGATTTCAATGTAGTTGAGCAGTTGGGGCACACCCCCTCTAAAATTTCTATGCTATCACTGTTGTTGTGTTCAGAGGCCCATGCCAAGGCCCTGATTTCCTTCCTGAAGACGGCCCATGTGCCACAAGAAACGTCTGCTGATCAATTTACCGATTGTGTGGCCAACTTGACTGCCGATAATGGGTTGGGCTTCTCTGACGCCGACTTGACTGCCAAAGGAAAGAACCAAAATGATGCCCTGCATGTCTCTATTGAATGCAGGGGCACTACTCTTACCCATGTGTTGGTAGACACCGGTTCTTCATTGAACGTATTACCCGAAAAGGCCCTAGACAGGTTGGATTGTGAGGGTTTAGAGCTCAAGCCTAGTAACATCGTTGTTCGGGTCTTTGACGGTTCGAAGAGGATGGTACACGGCGAAGTTGACATTCCCATCCGGGTTGGTTCTCAGGTATTTGATTCGGCATTCTATGTGATGGACATCCTACCATCCTATTCTTGTTTGTTGGGTCGTCCATGGATCCACAAGGCTGGAGCTGTGACCTCCACACTACATCAAAAGCTTAAGTACCCGGTCAGAGGGAAAATTGTGACAGTTCAGGGGGAGGAAGAATATATGGTCAGCCACCTTAACTCGTTCCGGTACATAGAAATGGATGGGGAATTCATTGAGACTCCATTCCAACACTTTGAAGAGGTGCCTCATACACTGGCATCAACTGAAACTGTGATTGAAGACCCTCCTTTGAAGATGGCTTCCTTAAAGGATGCCCGGGCTGTTATTGAGAAGGGTGAGTGTGCAAACTGGGGCCGACTTCCTGACTTTACTCCGAAGACTGATAAGTTTGGCTTGGGCTTCACTGCAGAGGCTCAGAGGGTTGTTCGTAAGGCAAGGATTGGAAGATCTCCTGTGTTCATCACCAACCCGGGGGTAAATGCTATTGAAGACGACATGGAGGAATCTGAATTCGACAGCTGGATCTACCCAACAACCGACGGTGGACCAAGCAACTGGACTGCCAAAGACTTCACACCTATTACTTTTGTCACTCAGTAATGAACTCTTTTGTTTTGAATTTGTAACAGACAATATTTTGAAACTTTTATGGCTCGGTGTCTTACCCGGGGCACCGTGGCTTCATTTGTGAGGGCTTTTGTGTGTCATTTTCATATATCATTAATAAAAACATTGGACGTTTGTTGCATTTCAAAATCTTGCGCTCCTTTTCTTTCTTTATTACATATTGCAAAACAGCTATATTTACACACACTCACTTATACAGGTTGCAATCCACTCTGGATTTCACTGGTAACGACTCTGCTACTGCCAGTTATGACTTTGAAAATCTGATCAACTTAGCCGAAGACGAAGGTGAAGATGATTGCGAAGTTCCTGTTGAACTTGCAAGACTGTTAATCCAGGAAGAGAGGGTCATTCAGCCGCATGAAGAGCCAGTGGAAACGGTAAATCTGGGTACTGAGACAGACAGAAAAGAAGTCAAGATTGGGGCCAATCTAGAGCTCAGTGTGAAACAACGGTTGATTCAGATGCTGCATGACTATGTGGAAATCTTTGCCTGGTCTTACGAAGACATGCCTGGGTTGGATACCGACATTGTGGTTCATCACCTGCCTACCAAGGAAGAATGCCCTCCGGTAAAATAGAAGGTTCGCCGTATGCGTCCAGAAATGTCCGAGAAAATCAAAGTTGAGGTTATGAAACAATTTGATGTCGGGTTTCTAGCAGTGACTTCTTACCCTCAGTGGGTTGCCAACGTGGTTCCAGTGCCGAAGAAAGATGGTAAGGTCCGAATGTGTGTTAATTACAGGGATTTGAACAGGGAGAGCCCTAAGGATGATTTCCCTCTGCCTCATATCGACGTTCTGGTTGACAACACTGCTCATCATAAATTATTCTCCTTCATGGATGGCTTCTCCGGTTATAATCAGATCAAGATGGCTCCTGAAGACATGGAGAAGACCACTTTTGTCACTCAGTGGGGGACCTTTTGCTACAAGGTCATGCCTTTTGGGTTGAAAAATGCTGGGGCAACCTACCAACGTGCCATGGTTGCTTTGTTTCACGACATGATCCATCATGAGATAGAAGTATATGTCGATGATATGATTGCAAGGTCCCAAACTGAGGAGGAACACCTTGACCATCTACAAAAGCTGTTTGACCGTCTGAAGTTGTACAAGCTGAGGTTGAACCCAAACAAGTGCACCTTTGGGGTGAGATCTGGAAAATTGCTAGGCTTCGTCGTAAGCGACAAAGGCATTCAAGTGGATCCTGCCAAAGTGAAATCCATACAAGAGATGCCAACTCCCAAGACAGAGAAAGAAGTCAGAGGATTTCTAGGACGGTTGAACTACATTGCCCGATTCATCTCGCATCTAACTGCTACCTGTGGAC
This sequence comes from Vicia faba, assembly GCA_948472305.1. Classification (NCBI taxonomy): domain Eukaryota; kingdom Viridiplantae; phylum Streptophyta; class Magnoliopsida; order Fabales; family Fabaceae; genus Vicia; species Vicia faba. The sequence continues at coordinate 25,961,828 of OX451735.1, forward strand.
CAATCTTTAAGCTGCTGAAGAAAGATCAAGTAGTACGTTGGCACGATGAATGTCAGGCCGCTTTCGGCATAATCAAAGAGTATCTCCAAGAACCACCCATTCTTATGCCGCCGGTTGAAGGGAGACCTCTAATCTTATACTTGACAGTACTGTACAACTTAATGGGGTGTGTGCTGGGGCAAAATGACGAGTCTGGCCGAAAAGAACACGCCATTTATTACCTTAGCAAAACGTTTACCGACTGTGAGACCCGGTACTCACTGCTCGATAGAACTTGCTGCGCTTTGGTATGGGCTGCTCGCCGGCTGAGACAGTATATGTTGACTCACACTACTCTGTTGATTTCAAAAATGGATCCAATAAAGTACATATTCGAAAAGCCTGCTCTGTCTGGAAGAATAGCAAGATGGCAAATGATCTTGACGGAATATGACATCCAGTACACGACTCAAAAAGCAATCAAGGGAAGTGTATTGGCAGACCATTTGGCACACCAGGCAGTGGACGACTACCAGTCGATGAACTTTGAATTTCCAGATGAGGATATCATGGTAGTAACTGATTGTGAAGTACCTGGGCCGGATGAAGGACCTGAGGAAGGATCCCGATGGTCTATGCACTTTGACGGTGCCTCGAACGCTTTGGGTAATGGTATCAGCGCTGTGATCATATCCCCTAAAGGCACTCATACTCCACTCACTGCCCGGCTATGTTTCCACTGCACCAACAACATGGCAGAGTATGAAGCATGTATCATGGGTCTTCAAGCTGCAATTGACTTAAGGATCAAGTTTCTGAGTGTCTTGGGAGATTCCTCTCTCGTGATCAATCAGTTCAAAGGCGAGTGGGATACGAAACACCCAAATCTTATTCCTTACAAGGAGTATGTGTTGACGTTGATTCCCCACTTCGAGGAGATAACTTTTGAACACTTCCCGAGGGAAGATAATCAGTTAGCAGACGTGTTGGCTACGATGTCTTCTATGTTCAAAGTCAAATGGGACAACGAGGCGCCCCGGATCATTATCTGGAAGTTGGATGAACCTGCACATTGCTGCGATCTTGAGACCGAAGAGGTAACAGAAAAACCCTGGTATCATGAAGTGAAGAGGTACCTTGAAGCTCAAGAATACCCCGAAGGCGCATCTGTTAATGACAAGAAGTTCCTGAGAAGGTTCGCGGCAAAGTTCTTCCTCAGCAACGGCATTCTCTACAAGCGAAACCATGATTCAATCTTATTGCGTTGTATGGATAAGACTGAAGCAGGAAGGATCATGGTAGAGCTGCATGAAGGTACCTTCGGAACATATTCCAGTGGACATACCATGGCAAAGAAAATCCTTCGGGCAGGATATTTCTGGTCCACAATGGAAGCCGATTGTTATCAGCATTCTCGAACTTGTCATAAATGCCAGATCTATGCTGATAAGGTGCACATTCTTCCGGTTCCTCTGAACGTCTTGACAGCACCTTGGCCTTTTGCAATGTGGGTCATTGATATGATCGGCGAGATCCGACCTAAGGCATCTAACGGGCACCGCTTCATCCTGGTAGCAATTGATTACTTCACAAAATGGGTTGAAGCAGCTTCCTACGCTACGATAACCAAGAACGTCGTGGCACGGTTCATTCGGCACAACCTGATATGTCGATACGGTGTGCCTGAGAGGATCATTACGGACAATGGTACCAATCTTAACAACAAGATGATCACTGAGCTCTGCGAGCAATTCAAGATACAGCACCACAACTCTTCTCCCTATCGATCGAAAATGAATGGGGCTGTAGAAGTAGCGAATAAGAACATCAAGAAGATTGTGCAGAAAATGGCAGTGACCTACAAAGATTGGCACGAAATGTTACCGTTTGCTCTTCATGGGTACCGTACCTCAGCACGGACGTCAACAGGGGCAACTCCCTTTTCCTTGGTCTATGGCATGGAGGCAGTTTTGCCTATTGAAGTCCAAATACCCTCTCTCCGGATAATGAAAGATGCATACTTGAGCAAAGATGACTGGATCCAGACTCGACTTGATCAATTAAACCTAATTGACGAAAAGAGACTCACTGCTATTTGTCATGGTCAGACGTACCAAAAACGGATGATCAGGGCATTTGACAAGAAGGTCAGACGACAAGAGTATCAAGTCGGAGACCTGGTAATCAAGCGCATCATTCTTCCTCAAAGTGATCCCAGGGGCAAATGGACCCCTACGTACGAAGGGCCATTTGTGGTTAAACATATCTTCTCAGGAGGAGCTATGATTCTAACCACCATGGATGGCGACGACCTTCCTCACCCCGCCAATGCAGACATAGTAAAAAGATACTACGCATGATTAAAGACCCACTAGGTTGACACACCTAGGCAAAAATAAGGGCTTCCCGGCGAACCAAAAGGGTTCGGGCAAAATAAGGGATGAAATGAAAAAAATCTGTACACCTGGCAAGTCGAAAACCTGAAAAGGCGGCTTGGGCAAAAATGGGTATCCCGGTGGACTGAAAACCCGAAAGGGCGGTCCAGGCAAAAGTTAGGGATAAAGCGTAATAATATGTCTCATTGGATCACCTTGCATCCAGAATTCGGCATCAACTATCGGGCTCAGATGACTCCAATCAATCAGCTTCATCTTTAACTAAGCAGTAGAGTGATGAGACGCTTGAAGACATAAAGGCGATAGCAGAGTTGGAACCAAGTGGGATTATTTTTCACATAGCTGTTTTGTTTCCTTTTCACAAAATTGTATAAACTCTATTTTGCTCGGCGGCGTTCTCTTACTAGGACGTCAGCCTCCTGTACATAAAGCGCCTATTTACAGGCAAATTTCAAAATCAATACAAGTTCAATTTTTCAGACAAATTACCCATCGTCTTTTCCTTTTTCTGTTTTTGTTTTGCAAAGAACGTCCAATGTTCATTTTTGATATATGCATTTGACATTAATTTCTAATCATAAATATTTGCATGCAAAACAAAAGACTGATTACAGATGACATCAGAAACAAGGGCAATTTAGAATTGTCTAAGCGATCTAGTTGCTCTGTCCACCGATGTACCAAGGTAAGTTCAGCTGAAGAATTTGACCAAAATACCTTCACTCCCCACAGAGTAAGGCAAGATTTAGCAATACTCTCCCCAGGAAGAGTTGGTCCCCCGTCAGCCCCGAAAAGGCACATTGTTCCCCTAGCAAGTCAGCGATACTCTCCCGAAGCCGAGTTAGTCTACTGTCAGCCTTAAGGAAGTTGGGTATCCCCAGAAGATCTCAACATTCCCCAGCGGAGTATAGACATTCCTCAGCAAGCATCCCCGGTAGTCTTAATATAAGATTGTTCCCCGGCGGAATACAAGACACCCTAGTGGAACCCCTTCCCAGTACAGTCTGAAAAGTTTCCCCAGGAAAGTGGAATCATCCTCCCCAGTGGATTCTGAAGCTTATCCCCAGTAGATTCTGGAAGCTTATCACCTGCAGAGTACATACGTCTCTCCCCGGCTTCATTCAAAGGTTATTTCCCACCAGGGCTTATAACTGGATTATCCTCAGCTAATCACCACGGAAAGTTCGTCCTCGGCGAAGTTCTTCCTATCCCCAGCGGAGTTCATCAAATTCCCCAACATAACTCATCAGGGGAATCCCCAGCGGAGCTCTCATCAAAACCTCAGCGAAGTATCTCTTCCCACGGAGTAATTCCTCGCAGAGTAATCTCTCCAACAAGTTTATCCCCCAACGGAGTCATCTTCTCCTACCGATTTATTCTTGCAACCGTCATCCCCAGCGGAAACGAAGAACTTTACTCTTCAACATCAGCCCAGGATTCCACAAACTCCCGGCAATCGTCAAGGATTTATTTTCCTAGACAAAAATACATTCATCACATTATCATACACCATGACGCATGCATATACACATCATATCACACGATCTCATTTATTTTTGAGAACATCATGACATCATCATGACATTGCATACAACTAATGTCTTGCCTTTTCAGGAAAGAGGGCAATCAAAAGATGATTACTATCAACTATCGCAATTCCAGATTCGATACCTGTATCTAGCCAGGGCACATCTGCGAGCAACTAATTCCAGATTCGATACCTGTATCCAGCCAGGGCATATCTGCATGAAGATTTTCCAAATTCGATACCTGTATCCAGCCAGGGCATATTTGCACGACAAATTCCAGATTCAATTCATGTATCCAGCCAGGGCATATATGTAGACGACAAATTCCAGATTCGATACCTGTATCCAGCCAGGGCATATATGTAGACGACAATTTCTGGATTCGATTCCTGTATCCAGCCAGGGCATATCTGTAGACGACTAACTCCAGATTTGATTCCTGTATCTAGCCAGGGCACATTTGTGAGCAACTAATTGTAGATTTGATACCTGTACCTAGCCAGGGCACATCTGCATGAAGAGTTTGAAGATCAACACCTGTAGCAAGCCAGGAAACCATCTTTCTTTCTCAAATACGCAAATTCTCGCTAAGGAATCTCTTACGCGATCAACACTTCCAAATGGCATCTATAAGCCCATTCCCGACAAGGTTCTGTCACGTCTCCAGATGGCATCTATAAGCCCATCCTCCTATCCATCCTATCTCCAAATGGCATCTATAAGTCCATTCCCGCCATCACATTGTTGATACTCCACTATGCGAGTCCAAATTTCTGGGCACTTTAGTGTTCAATCATCTTCCACCTTCGGATCACGAAAGGCACGCAAGCCAATCTACATCCTCAGGTCTAAGAAGATTGAACAGGGGCAACTGTTGTACCCCAAAATTTGCCCTCCCATTTCATCAACATTTTCTCATCACAAGACCCTTGAAGCTCAAGATCAAGTTAGGGTTTGCTCTGCTCAAGACTCCTCCTTGCACTGTTGACCCAAATTAGGGTTTGTGTTTGCACAAAGATGTTTTGACCTAAAATGCCCAAAGTTACTTTCATGCTTCATGTTGGACTCACAAGTTTATCCATACCAAGTTTCAAGCCTTGATTCCAATCTTTGCCCAGTCAATTGGACAGTTGACCTAGAAATCAGTTGTATTGGGGAAAAAGTCAATTGTGGTCAATTGACAGTCAAACCTCATGATATTTGACCCACATCAACATTATAAACTCATATGGACGATTTGATCAAGTTTGGATCACAATTCCACAAGAAATTTGATCAGCTCATCAAAAGGGCAAAATGGTCATTCTTAGGGTTTTGACTGCACAAAGGTAATTTTTGACTATTTGACCTAACCAATGGCAAACCAAGCTCCCTTATGGCCTCAACGACTCAATGACATGGTCTTGACACATTCAACAAGTTCAAAAGATTCCAAATGCACAAGATTGACAGATGAATTTTCCAGTCAACTGATCAAAATTTGACTGTATACTGAAAAGTCAAACTTTGACTTTTTAGTCAAAATCAAGTGCCAAGATTCATTTTTCATCAAGACATGTCAAATTATGAAACTTGTTCATCAAGAAATCAAAAATTACAAATTAGGGTTTAAAATGAAGAATTTTCATAACTTAGAAATTTTCTAAGTTATGAAAATTCCTAATTTTTTCCTAACTTTGTCCCATCTTTACATCAAGATACATTTGGATTCAAACAGAACTCAAAACATGAAAGTTATAGTCCATTGCAAAATCTACAACTTTGATTCACAAAGTTTCCTCAAAAGAAGCTTGTAGCTCAAGTTATGATTTTTGGAACAAGGGTGCAAAACATTCTTAACTTAGAAAAATTTTGACCTATTCTAGGCAGGATTTTTTCCCAACTTCATGGCCACTTTTCACATGCTTCCACTTGGAATTTCAACTTTCATTACAAAGATGGATTGTAGTACACATTCCAAGCTTTCCAAATTGTCCAAGAACTTCTCAAACACCCTTGTGGTTAGGGAGAATCGAATTTGTCAATATGTGCAAAAGTCACTTTGATTCATAGTCATTTACATGTTCATAACTTGGACATTTTTGAAATCAGCATGCACAACCTAGGTTACAGGCCTCTAATCCCTTGCTTACTTAATAATTCAATGCTAAACCATTGTTCCAAGATGTTATTTTGTGCATTTGGTCATTACATGGAAGTTTAATCCATAATTAGAAAAAGCATTTTATCCATTCTTGTAAAGATCAACTTTATGTCAAATACAAATCCAAGAAGCATGGGCCAAATCTTGAGAGCTAGCATTTTGTACACAAATCACACTGATCAAGAGTGATTTGTGCAGCATGTTTGAGGGGCATGTGGTAGCCTATATTGAAACTTGATAAACTTTGCTTATCTACGAAGAAACTTGGCATTTTGAACAACAACTTACATTCCTGCAAGCAAGAACAAAAACAAACTTTCTCCACACTTTCCATACTCCCTAACAGACCTAAAACACGACCAAAGAACCCTTGATCCCTCCTCATACAGAAAATCACCATTTTGCTGCACAAAACAGGGCATTCTGCATTTTGACTTGGCCAGTTCATTTCCATCGTGCATTTTCATCCAAACCACTTCATACACACTCCCTATCATCCATTGAAGCTATTCCAAGCATTGAACTGGAACTGTAACAGCTATAGCCTAGTGTGCCATTTTCATTTTTCATCTGTGCAAGTGAACTTCCATAGCTCGATTCAGCTAGTTTCAAAGCAAGCTAGAGGTTGGAGAAGCATCCCTGAACTTCAAGCAAGCTGTACAAGTCCTCAAATTCCATTGAAAGTGCCTCCATTGTTGCACACGATTCAAGCTGAACAGGTAAAAGTTTGAACTTCTATCTCTCTATCCAGGCATAGTTAGGCTTAAGTTTGTGAAGAAAGCATGTTCTAATCATAGCCCTGAAGCCATCCATATAATTACTTTTCATTTATATTATGTGTGCTGAGAGAATTTAGGGCATGAACATTGACAAAAACTTAGGTCAGAAATTGGGGGAGAAGAAATTCTCTCTCATTTTTGAGAGTTAGATCAAGTTTTTTATATGTATGAACTCGTGACATGATGCTCTATAATGTTTGTGTTGTGAGTTTTTGTTAAAAGTCAAGGAATCAAGAGATTGCAGAGATGGAGGAAGGGCGCGCGTTTTTTGTTTGAATCTATCTAGAGGTTGAAGACAGAGTTGACTTGAGTTGGGCCTGAGTCAACCTACTTTTTGCACCCCTTTTTTTCAATTTGCACCCCCCTGGCCCATTGAATGATATATTTGTCATTTTTGACTTTTTCTTTTTGTTTCTGATTTGTTATTTTTTGTTAAAATATAAAAAAAAACATAAAAAACATTTTTTCACCTTTTTTTGTATTTATTAGGCATTTATTTGTTTTAATTTGATATATGCATGTAAATAAATATATATATATATATACTCTTTTATTTTAACCCTAAAAAAAAATAATACAAATACATTTTTTTAATTTCTGATTTTATTTTATCTTATCTTTTTGAAAACATTTTCTAAAAAATATACTTTTTTTTATATAAATAATAAATATTTTTATTTTTTGTATATATTTAATATATTTAGTAAACTATATAAATACTTATCTATCTTTTATTAAATATTTAGGATAAATACAAAAATAATATATTTTTTCATTTTATTAATATTTAACCTCAAAAATACTTTTTTACAATATACTTCCTTTTTATTTATTTTTTGTACATAATTAATAAATATTATATATGATAAATAATAAATACTATTTATTTGCAAAAATTAGGGTTTTGCCCTAAACAGGAAAATATCCAAAATTAACTTTTTTATTATTTTTATTTCACTTGTAAATAATTATATACACTTACACAAATATATTTACACATACACATTTGTTTATTTTTGTATATTGATACATTTTATATTTGCGATTGATTCGATTTGGTTGTAAATATTGGGATACCACTCTCCTCTTTAAGTCTCATCCCCATTTGAACATTTGTACCCATATTCCCATGATTACTTTGTAATAATTTAGGACTTTAAATTCCGCATTTTAAAGCTTTCTAAATATGCCATGATAGACTTAGGTTTTGCATGCAAAAATCAAATAACAAATAGCTTGACCTAATTCAAAGATAACAAAGCATGAAAATGGACAACACCAATCACACTTGCACCCCTAGGGTTACTCCACTTGTTGCCTTCAATAAATGGGCCATGTTGCAATGTTGGGTGTTTTTGGCAAAACAAAACAATATCAAAATGATCATAGTCCCTCGATGACGCTTTCGAAAGTTTCCTAAAAATGATCAAGTCCCTTAAAGGAAGAGTTGCCAAAGACACTTGGCACTATTGCAATCATGGTCTAAACGATGACCCGGCCTGTCCCGTTAACATCCTAACACAAGATTGTCCACCAAATACAATGGTGGAACAAAATTGTTAAAAGGGTTAAAACATAGGAAAAACCTTTGAGTAAATTTAGGGGTAGACAACTCTTAGTTACTTGATAAACTTGCAAAAAAAACACTTGCCTACTTTTCAAAACCACACTCCACAACACACTTTCAAAACAACTTTCAAAAACTTTGAAAACTTTTCAAAAGATAAGTACACCTTTGTATACATCCAAACATGGATCGTTACAAAGGTTGCCACAACAAATGGTCTCTTTTCAAAACATTTTCAAACCCACACACATAGCACCATTTCAAACAATTGAAAGCACCATTTCAAACAATTGAAAACACAAGGCAAGTGATCTAAGCAAGTAACTAAGAGCCCATGGATAACCATGGATAGAAAGGGTGCTAATACCTTCCCTTTCTATAATCTACCCCCCGAACCCAAGAAAACATCTCAAAGGTTTTTGCTGTGCTTTTTAACCTTTCCTTAGGATAAAATAAAAGGTCGGTGGCGACTCTTGCTCAACCGAAACATTTGCAAAAACAAACGCAAAACCCAAGTCAGTTCTCCCACCGTATCACAATTGAGCTGTGAAAAACCGGAATGGACAATCATTTCATACATCATACATGTCATGCATTTCATGAATTACAGGTTTTCTGGCAGGAATTCTTATCTGATGCTTTTGCCTCTTATTACCAGAATCTACAAGACGACTTACTTGCATCTTCATCACACTCAAGCCAACAAGTTGAGGATTATGGAGCAGATTAAGCAGAACCAGGCCGCTCTCCGCAAAGACGTAGACACCATGGGTGATCAAATGAGTCAGCTCATGGAAACTCTTCATGTCGTAATCCAAGGGCAAGAAGAGCTCAGACTGAGTGTTACCAAGCTGGTTGATAGTCCCTCTACGCCCGAGAATGGTGGACCCAGGAACGACAATGGGGGAATTCCTAAAGAGAACCCACAGTTGCTTGTATATGATCACCACGATGTCATCGATCTCGATGTCCCTCCAAAGGATTTTACAACTGATCTGTCTAAAACTACTAAGATGTACAAGGCTCTGGAAGAACGCCTAAAGGCTATGGAGACTTCCAAGAAACCAGGATTCAGTACTGCTGCTATGTGTCTAGTTCCGGGGGTTGTGATTCCACCAAAGTTCAAGGTACCAGAATTCTACAAGTATAAGGGAGTTACCTTCCCGGAGACTCATTTTCGATCTTACTGCAGATAGATGGCCTCTAATGCTAGAAATGAGCCATTGCTTATGCATTTCTTTCAGGACAGTCTGGCTGAAGCTCCATTAGAGTGGTACATGCAGTTGGAGAAAACTCATGTTAGTACTTGGGGTGAGCTCGTCGATGCTTTCCTGAAACATTATCATTACAACACCGATATGGCACCTAGCCGTGCACAGTTGCAGAGTATGTCTCAGAAGACTAGTGAGTCTTTCAAAGAGTATGCCCAGAGGTGGTGCAGTTTGGCCGCGATGGTTCAACCTCCTCTCCTGGACCGGGAACAGGTAGATTTGTTTATGAGTACCCTCCGAGGTCCGTATTTGCAACATATGATTGGAAGTACTTCTGATTCATTTTCGGATATGGTTATCATCCAGGAGCGGGTTGAAATGTGTATTAAAGTAGGGACTATTACAGGTGCATCTGGCACGAATGGTAACAACAACCCAGGTAGTGGATAGAAACCGTATTCTAGCGGCTTTGTCAAGAAAAAGGATGGAGAAGTGAGAAATGCCTATGTTGATAAGGGAAAGCTGTTGTACAGGTTCCATATTACTAAACTCTTGTTACCATTCTGCAACAACAGTATGCACCGCCGCGAAACTATCAATAGAACCAGAGGCCCCAAGGACAAAGGGGTCAATAGAGGCGGCAAAGGTATCCTGAGAGGAATTTGGATCCAATCCCGATGTCGTATGCCCAATTGCTTCCACAGTTGCAATTTGGTCAGTTGGTACAGCTCCGAGTGTTACTCCCCCATCAGAAGCTTCCAATGGGTTATGACATTAATGCATATTGTGAGTTTCATTCAGGCGCTCAAAGCCATTCAATCAAAAACTACAGAGATTTTAAGTGTAAGGTGCAAGATCTTTTGGATGCCAAGGAGTTAAGCTTTGATCCTACAGGCCCTAATATTCGGAACAATCCTATGCCTCCCCATCATGGGGCTGCTGCCAATGCAATCGGGTTCGATGATGGCCATGACTTAGTGACTCAGGTTGAAGAGGGACATATGTCTATGGCAGTTTTAAGAAAACATCTTTTGCAACAGGAAGTTCTATAGGAGCTTCAGGGCTTTTGTTTGAAATGCTCATCCAATTCGGACGAGTGTGATGATTTGAAAAATTCCATTCAAAGATTGATGGACGAAGGGGTTGTTAGAGTTGAGAAAGTCTTCCCCGAAGGTGATGTTTCTATTCTAGAGATTTTTTATTATCCGACCAATGTTCAGAGGAACACTTCAAGAGTTCTATTGGTTATACAAGTTCCAGTGCTCCCTGCGCCAGGTCAAAATTCGGTTGTTCCCCTACCAACCCAAGCATTGACAATTCCAAATCCAGTACCCGTTCCGATAACTGATGAAAGGGAAGTACCATGGGAATACAGTGTTGTTTACATCCGTGGAAGGAAAGTTATCTTCATGCTGATTGAAAATAAGGACATAACCAACATTGCTGGAACTAGCAGAATAACCCGAAGCGGGAGAGTCTTTGCTTCTACTCCATCACCTCCCGAAGAAGTTATTGGAGAGATTCCTGTGAAAGATAAGGGGAAGCAAGTAGTCAATGATCCTCCTGGGATGTCTTTTGAACAACAAGTAGAGCAGTTAATTAGGGTGATCAAGAAGAGTGATTTCAAGGTGGTAGACCAGCTGAATCTGACGCCTCCAAAGATATCAATATTATCCCTCCTTCTTTACTCTAAAGTGCATAGAACAGTCTTGATGAGAATTTTGCATGGTTCTCATGTGAATCCTGAAATTTTTATGGCCCAATTTGAATGGGTTGTTACAAATATTTCCGCGGGAAATTTTCTGGGTTTCAGTGATGACGAGCTTCCTCCTGAGGGCCGAGCTCACAATAAAGAGTTGCATATTTCCATCAGATGTTTAGACACTTTGATGTCTCGAGTCCTGGTAGGCATCGGGTCTTCTTTGAATGTGATGCCTAAACATACTTTGTTCAAGTTGAACATGGACGGAGTTATGATGAAACCTAGCACACTGACAGTCAAAGTTTTTGATGGGTCAAGGAGATCTGTAGAAGGGGAAGTTGACCTGCCCATCAAGATTGGTCCTCACGTATTCTACTTGTCATTCTATGTCATGGATATTCACCCGTCTTATACTTTCCTGCTGGGGTACCCGTTGATACATATGGCAAGAGCTCTAACCTCAACTCTGCACCAACGTTTGAAATTCATCATCCAAGATAAGGTAATCATCATTGAGGGAGAGGAAGATGTCGTGATCAACAATGTTACTTCCTCCCGTTATGTAGAAGTGGACGGGGAAGTGCGTGAAACCCCTTTCTAAGCCTTGGAAATCATTTATGTTGACAGAGTCCCCGCCATGCTAGAAACTACAAAGAAGTCCAAATTTCCAATGGTTTCCTTGAGGGATGCCAAAACCATTATGGAGTCTGGAATTCCCAATGAAGACTGGGGAAAACTGGTCGAGGTGCGTGAAAAGTAGGACAAGTCTGGACTTGGGTTCGGGTCCTCTTTTTCAGCTCGTGTTGGTACGGGTCCAATTGTGCTCAAGGGGAAGCACATCCCTCCGCTTTCAGAAGTGTTTGTTAGTGTTGGTCTGAGTGTTCAAGGACAAATTCATGCAGTGGATGGTGATGATGAAGACGGTGCAGATATGGCTCAGTATACTTACCAGATTGCACCTGATCAAGAACTTGGCAATTAGAATGTTACTGATATTCTCGAAGTGGTTTTCTTTGACATGTAATGTTCTTGTTTTAAATAAGTCACATGTTTTTGCCCGAAGCGTGTTGACATCTTGTGAAAAGGGCCCCCTCATGTTTCTATTTTTGTTTAAAATTGAATAAAATGGCATTTTTGCATACAATTTTTACTCTCTGTCTTTTCTTATTTTCGTAAAATAAAAAAAATGGCAATGTTTTTCCTTCTAACTCTTTAACCATTTTTCAATTTGCATCCATATTCTAAAAAGGGAATGATTCATCAATCATGCAGGTCTTCCTCGAATTCCATTAAAAATGATGGTGTTACAGTTCCTTGCGCCAATATCCTTAGAAATATGAATGACCAAGCCGATGAAGATAGTAGAGAAGATTGTGAAATTCCAGAGGAATTGGCAAGACTGTTGAGACAAGAAGAGAAAACGATCATGCCTCATAAAGAAGCCATTGAGATCATTAACCTCATTACTAACATAGTGAAAAGAGAGGTCAAGATAGGGGCCGCTTTGCAAGATGATGTAAAGAAGGGATTGATTGAGCCTCTTAGAGAGTATTCTGATATCTTCGCCTGGTCGTACAAAGACATGCTTGGTTTGGATACAGATATAGTCATGCACCATTTGCCACTCAAGCCAGAATGTCCTCTGGTGAAGCAAAAGCCATGGAGAACTCATTCAGATATGTCTCTCAAGATCAAAGAAGAGATTGAAAAGCAGTTGAATGTAGGCTTATTGTTGGTATGAGAATACTCTGATTGGATTGCTAACATCGTACCCGTTCCCAATAAAGATGGGAAGGTGCACGTGTGCATGGATTATCGGGATTTGAATAAAGCAAGCCCAAAGGATAGTTCCCATTACCTCACATCAATGTATTGGTTGATAATACAGCTCAGTCTTTAATTTTCTCCTTCATGGACGATTTTTTGGGATACAATTAGATAAAGATGGCCCCAGAGGACATGACAAAGATGACATTCACAACTCCATTGGGTAATTAATGTTATAAGGTCATGCCTTTTCGCCTAAAAAATGCTAGTGTAACATATCAACATGCCATGGTGACACTCTTTCATGATATGATTCATAAAGAGATTGAAGTATATGTTGATGATATGATTGCAAAATCACAAACCGAGGAAGAAAACTTAGTCCATCTGCAAAAGTTGTTTGCGCATCTGCAAAAGTTTAGACTAAGGCTTAATCCGAACAAGTGCACCTTCAGGGTGTGATCTGTCAAACTACTTGGTTTTATTATAAGTCAGCGAGGAATTGAAGTAGATCCCGACAAAGTAAAAGCAATACAAAATATGCCAGAACCTAAAAATGAAAAAGAAGTAAGAGGGTTCCTTGGGAGATTGAACTACATAGCCAGGTTCATCTCTCATCTCAAAGCAACTTGTGAACCCATCTTTAAATTTCTGCGTAAGAATTAAGATGTCCAATGGGATGATAATTTCCAGGAAGCCTTTGAAAAGATCAAACAGTATCTCCAAGAGCCACTGATCAGCATTCCTCCAGTTCCTGGGAGGCCACTCATCATGTACTTGACGGTGCTAGAAGGGTCTATGGGTTGTGTCCTTGGACAACAGGACGTAAAGAACACGCCATTTATTATCTGAGTAAAAAATTTACTGATTGTGAATCCAGGTATTATTTACTTGAAAAAACTTATTGTGCGCTTGCTTGGGAAGCTCGACGTCTGAGGAAGTATATGCTGACATGCACGACCCTTCTAATATCAAAGATGGACCCGATAAAGTATATCTTTGAAAAACTAGAACTCACAAGCAGGCTTGCCCGATGGTAGATGCTTTTATCTGAATATGACATTCAGTATGTTACACAAAAGAGTATCAAGGGTAGCATTCTTGCGGATCATCTCGCTCATCAGCCGTTGGAAGAGTACCAATCAATGAAATTTGACTTCCCTGATGAAGATGTTATGAAGCTTGATGATTATGATGGGGTCGATCCAGAGAAGCGATGGACTCTTACATTTGATGGTGCCTCGAACACTACAGGTTATGGCATTGGGGCAATACTTACTTCTCCATGTAATACTCACACGCTGTTTACAGCCCGGTTATGCTTCGATTGTACGAACAACATGGCAGAATACGAAGCAGGCGTGATGGGACTCGAGGCAGCCAATGACCTTAAAATCAAAATCCTTGAAGTCTTTGTAGACTCTTCTTTGGTCATACATCAAATACGAGGTGATTGGGAAACGAAGCACCCCAGTTTGATTCCGTACAGAGACTATAGCTTGCAACTAATACCCGCCTTTGATGAAATCACCTTCGAACACCTTCCCAGAGATGAAAACCAGTTGGCCGATGCTTTAGCTACTTTAGCATCAATGTTCTCAGTGAGCTTTCATAATCAGACGCCTAATATACGCATCCTCCATTACAAAGAGCCAACACATGTCTTTGCTACTCATTGTCTCTATACCGAGGATGTATCTGATGAGAAGTCGTTGTATTACGAAATCAAACGTTACCTCGAGAAGCAAGAGTATCCCGAAAACGCTACAATTTGTGATAAGAATACGCTTAGAAGGTTAGCATCAAAGTTCCTCTTATCAAGAGACGACCTGTATAAGAGAAATTATGACTCGGTTCTGCTCAGATACGTGGATAGACACAAAGCAGAGTAGATCATAAAGGAAATCCATGAGGGTTCTTCCGGGACTCATTCGAGCGGGAATTCTATGGCAAAGAAAATCTTACACGCATGGTATTTTTGGACGACGATGGAGAGTGATTGTTGTGTATATGCAAAGTTGTGGCACAAATGCCAAGTGTATGCAGACAGAATTCATGTTCCTCTAATTATTTTGAATGTTATAACTTCCCCATGGTCATTTGCAATGTGGGGGATTGACGTGATTGGAAGGATTGAATTAAGTGCTTCAAATGATTATAGGTTCATTCTAGTGGCTATTAACTATTTCAATAAATGGGTGGAAGCAGCTTCTTATAAGAATGTAACCAAGCAGGTCATTACCGGTTTCATCAGAAAAGAAATTGTATGCCGTTACGGAATTCCTCACAGAATCATCATTGACAATGGTTCTAATCTTAACAACAACATGATGAAGGAGTTGTGTGAAGAGTTCAAAATTGAACATCACAATTCATCGTCGTATTGACCAAAGATAAACGGTGCAGTCTAAGCTGCTAACAAGAACATAAAGAAGATCGTCTAGAAGATGGTCAGAACATACAAAGATTAGCATGAAATATTACCTTTTTCTCTGCATGGCTACAGAACATCTGTGCGTACTTCAACAGGGGCAACTCCATTTTCTCTTGTATATGTTACGGATGCAGTGCTCCCGGTTGAAGTAGAGATTCCTTCGTTACGGGTTCTGATGGAACCCAAGCTTGATGAGGTAGAGTGGGTTCAGACAAGATTCGACCAACTCAGTCTGATTGACAAAGAGTGCCTGGCAGCCATCTGTCATGGCCAGTTGTACCAACAGAGGATGAAAAAAGCATTCGACAAAAAGATCTGTCCTCGAAAGTTTTTATCCTGGTGATTTGGTCTTGAGAAAGGTTATCATGCAAAGCCATTCCGATCCAAGGGGAAAATGGACTCCCAATTACGAGGGACCGTATATCGTGAAGAGAGCCTTTTCAGGAGGTGCTCTAATCCTGATAGACATGGATGGGGAAGACGTTCCACTCCCAATCAATTTAGACTCAGTTAAAAAATACTACATATAAAAGAGACCCGCTAAGTCGAAAACTCGAAAGGGCGATGTAGGAAAAAATGGGCATCCTGGTGGACATGAAAAGTCCAGGAAAAAATTAGGGATAAAATGAAAAACAATAACCCACTAAGTCGAAAACCCGAAAGGGCGACTTAGGAAAAAAAAAAAAGGTATCCCGTTGGATCGAAAACCCGAAAGGGCGATCCAAGCAAAAGTTAGGGATCTAAAGCGAGAGGTCATAGTCTGAATTCTCTTCACGAATAACACATACACATCTATAGCACCTTGGCAGTGAATTGATCGGTCCAACTTCTACTCTTCAGAGGCAAGGCATTGAGACTACTAAGGAAGATGAAGTTGAATCTAACTCTGAGGCTGTCAAATCTAGGATTACTCTCTATGGAAGATGAAGTTGAATTATGTGATGAAAATGTCTTATATGAAGATCTGGATCTGTTCTACAAGGAAACCTGTGTCAAGTGCGAAGAAAGCCTTAAGATAGTAGAATATTAGAAAAGGATCATAGCTTATTTAGAGAATGAGAAGAAGAAACTTCTATGCATTGTCTCTCATCTACAAAATGAGGTAACTCTCTTAAATTCCAAGCTTAATAACATGATGAAAATGGAATTGATATGATGAAAGAGGATGAAGATACAAAGGTTAATCATTCATTTGATAATAAACAAAAGAAAACATCTGTAGAAATATTATTTCCTTTTGAAAAGAGAAGAATGATCAACATGTTCAACCACATGTTACAACACCCTGGCAGACATAATGAAACTCCAAATCAACCTAAATCAACTTGGAGATGTCATTACTGTGGTAAATATGGTCATATAAAGTTTTTTTTGTTTTAAATTGTATGGAGATAAAAAGTCTTCATCTCGTTCTAAGGCTAGTCAAGTAAGCCAAAAGAGAAGTGTTAAAGATAGGGATGTTAACCTTAAAGCTCATACTTCCTTGAGAGTTTTAAATAGAGAAGACTGGTACTTTGACAATGTATGCTCTAGACATATGACAGGGGTTCAGAAGTTGTTGGTGGATATTAAGTCTCAGCTCACAGGTGTTGTCAGATTTGGTGATGGATTTAAAGGAGTGGGAAAATTGGTGTCTGCTAGTTCTCCTAATTTACAAGATGTTCTTCTTGTGAAAGGACTAACTGCTAATCTTATTAGCATTGTGTGATCAAGGATTGTAAGTCAATTTCTCCAAGACAGAGTGTTTAGTTAAAGTTGAGAAAGATATTATTCTAATGAAGGGTATACGGTATAAAGACAACTGCGATCTATGGGAACCTCAAATAACTGCTTACTCTTCCACATGTTCAATAACCCATGAGGATGAAGTGAAGTTATGGAACCAAGAACTTGAACCCTTCATCTCAAAAGAATGAAGGAAATCATATCTGAATGAGTCATTAGAGGAATTCCAAAACTCAAGATTGAAGAAGGGAAATTATGTGGTGAGTGTAAAATTAGGAAGCAAACCATGATGTCACGCCCAATGTTGCAACATCAGACTACTTCCAAAGTGTTAGAACTTCTTCACATGGATTTAATGGGACCTATTCATGTAGAAAGCTTGGGTGGAAAGAGGTATGTCTATGTGGTTATAAATGATTTATTAAAGAAATATCAAATGTCATTGAAGTCTTTAAAATCTTTATAAATGCATTCAAAGAGAACAAATGAGGAAGATGGATCCTTGATGAATGCTAATTTTTTTTGAATTTGTGTGTGAATAATTAGCATTCATCAGCTTAATTTGTTTTTTTTTTGTGTCAATAAACCTCAACTTTAATATATATATATATATATATATATATATATATATATATATATATATATATATATATATATATATATATATATATATATATATATATATATATATATATATATATATATATATATATTCGATTTAGTTTATGTTATAGTGTATATATTGTGTTATCGTGTACATATCATTGAGTTTAATTATTTTTATCTCATTTTTGTAGGTATTCAAGCATTGATATTTAGTCATTGTTAGAAAGAGAATTGAATAAGCTTTCCAACGCTTCAAACCATGCGTAAATCAGAGTTATTGTTCTCCAGTTATGGCAAAAACAGTTCTAATTTACTGTTAGACTTGCCCCAAGCTCGCCGGGCGATGTAGAGACGAGCTAGAACACCCAGTAGCATGAAAAAAAATTGTTTTGAGCCTCAGGCTCGCTCGGGGTTCGCAGGGCGAGACTGTCTGGGCAAAATTTCATTATAA
This sequence comes from Vicia faba, assembly GCA_948472305.1. Lineage (NCBI taxonomy): Eukaryota > Viridiplantae > Streptophyta > Magnoliopsida > Fabales > Fabaceae > Vicia > Vicia faba. The sequence continues at coordinate 25,980,117 of OX451735.1, forward strand.
AGGGGGAAAACACATTTTTTTAGGTTACATTTTAGGGTATTTGTTTCGAATTTATAAACCAACATTTTTTGGTCTTTAGAGCCTAGAAAAGCATCAATAGATGTTGCAACTCGACGATTAGAGGTGAATTATTCTTGGATCGTGATTGACACCGCGAGAGAATTTGATTCCTCTTCTCTCTTTCCTTTGTATTCGATTTGTTGTGATTTTGTATGTAAGTTTACCTTGATTATATATATATATATATATATATATATATATATATATATATATATATATATATATATATATATATATATATATATATATATATATATATATATATATATATATATATATATATATATATATATATATATATATATATATATATATATATATATATATATATATATATATATATATATATATATATATATATATATATATATATATATATATATATATATATATATATATATATATATATATATATATATATATATATATATATATATATATATATATATATATATATATTGCTCATGATGTTGTATGAAACTTATTTTACAAATCGATGTTGATGATTGCTTTCTTTATTTGGGTTTGTATTGTAGTAGAAATGGACGGTTTGAATCCAGATTTAGTATGAACATATATTGGGTTTTAATTCTAGAGATAGCTTAAGGCTTAATATTCATTTGGATATCAGAGCTTAATGCTTCTGTGTTGTCTGTGTTGCACTGGGAGATTGCTGACGTGAGTAATATGGTCGTTGTCTCACTATGTGTTAGTGATAACCTCTGTGTGAGAGATACGTGATAATATTGACAAGTGATTTAGGTTGAGTACAAATGGGTAGTAAGTTTAAGTATTTGATAGAGTAAGTGAAATGCAAACCTGAGATTTCTCTACTCTCCGAAGAATGTATTTATTTTATGTTCATAAGTTTTAATTCCCGCATTTACTTTAAATCCATTTTAATCCAGATTCATAAACTTGAGACTTCTTGAATGACAATTCAGTAGCTCTAATCCCTGTGGAGACGATATGATAAAACTAAACATTTACTTACTTTTTCTTGCCGCTTTACCGCTTCAACAAAATGACATTGTTGCCGGATTGGTATTTTTGATTTTTATAGATATCATATATATATTGTCTATATTCGCTTGTTTATATTGATACTTGTGTATTTCACCATAATTGTAAATTTTACATGTTTTATATACTTGTAAATTTAGTGTATATGTTTATTTCTCTTCACATTTGCTAAGTGTTTGGTTAGGTTTCACCGTTGGTGAGCACTAACCGTGTAAAGAGGCTACTCGGAGAAGTATTTATAAATAATAAGCGTCAATCTTACGACGTAAAACAAGCATGTTTTTATCGTTTTTTGTTGTTTTATTGTTTTTCATTATATTAGTTTAAGAAGTGTGGTGAATGTTAGTTAAACAAATTGCAATCGTACCAGTTCTTAAAATTCTCAAATATACACTTTTCAACTTATTTAATTCAATTTCACCCAATCATTTAGTACATAGTAGTATAATTAATTCTTTTTTTATTGTTTGGATTCAAATTTTAGTTCGATAGCTTGAATTCGCTATTGGTGATTTTCCGATTTTGAGTGTTTCAACTTGCAGACGTATGGTAATGATATTGTTTTGAAGTTTGTACACGTCAGGTACTCGTTTACCCCTTTCTAGAAATTAGAATGTTTATGAGATTTTTCTTTTGTACAAAATTTCATGTCATTTATTATTTTGCCATACTTGTTCTTCTTGAATCACTTTAGGATAAAACCATTTTTGTGAGGTTGCTTCCATTTTTTACCATATACAGGAGACCAACATTCTTGGTAACTCAGTTTTATTATGTTTAATCATTTATTTGTATTGAATATGTATGAAATTATGAAAAGGATCAATGCATATTTTGAATTTGAGCATAACCACGTTCCAAAAGTTTTTGACCACGTGAGTCTGCGTGTATTTGTTAGCCCTTTGAGCCTTAATATCATGATCCATACTTGTATAGAAAATATCTAACTTAAAAATAACTAACCATTTCTTCATTGATTTTTGTATGGACCTTGAATTTGTTTCTTGAAATACTTGACCCTTCAACTTTACTTTGTGGTTTATTTTGTTTTTCTTGCCTTAGAAAGTTAGGGAGCATTCACACTTCATGTTAGGTTGTATTCAAGTTGGGGAGAGAACTTGTTTGGTTTCTCATTTTTTATTTACTTTGTGGTTGAAAAGAAATAAGTGGTTGGAAAAAGAAAAGGAAAAAATGTGAAAAAGAAAAAGAAAAGAGAAAGAAAAAAGAAAATGAAAGAAAGAAATAAAGTGTGTTTGAATAAAATCAAGGTTGTACCAATGAGAAAAGTGAGAGGGTGAACAAAAATAATTTTTGATTCTTTGAATTTGTGTGATTAAATACTTCCATCGATTTAGGAAATTTCGTTTAGTTATCCTTAGGATCAACCCTTCTTTGTTAACTGAGCCAATTACAATCCTTGAAAAGTCTTCTTGATTCTTGATTTTATATTTTTCAACATGAGTTTTTCTCAATGAATTCATAATTTAACTTGTTGTTTACTTGATTGTTGGGTGAGAGTAAAAGCACCTTGTTTTTTTTTGTTATTCATCTACCGATGAATTATGTGCTAGGTGTGATTCATATTTGAACTTTGTATTGTTTTAGAGTTTTTGATATGTGTTTTGTGTAACGCCCGTAATTTAATTTATTATTTAATTAAATTATTTTTGGAATATTTTTGATATTGTGTTGTTATGTTACATATTGGGTTATGATGATAGTTGATGTGTTGTGATTAGTTGGATTTATTTATTTTATTAAGTGGTGGAATAATATTCGAATAATATTATTTGATATGGGATTGTTTTAAAGGATAGAAGTAGTCATAAGGGGGTGTAGTAGTCTTAAGCCCATTAAGGAATAAAGAGAATAATAGGGTTATTTCATTATTGTTAGAAATAATAAGGAAAAAAAAAGAAGCAGTAAGATGGAAAGAATAAGGGTTGGAAGAAGAGAACGTGAAAGTTGTTGGAAAGGAGAAAAAGAGGCAGAACGGAAATCAACCGGAAAAGTTATAGAGCAACATTCAATCTAAGGTAAGGGTGGGGTTCTAACTCTATAATAGGGTTTATGATGATTGGTTTATGGGATTAGATGTGAAAATGTTGTCTTGTTCATGATTTGAATGTATATGTTGTTGTATGATGATAATCGATGATTGTAAGATGAATAATGATGCCTTGATGTTGTATATTTGATGTAGAATTATAGGATAGTTATAATTGATGATTATCTATGATTAGAGGATGTTTTTAGGGCCTACAGTATGGAAATCATAGTGAAAACACAGTGAAATCGCAGAAAATATCCATGACAGAGCAGTATGTGTCGACCCTAAAAGCCATGCGTCGATGCATGAAGGCTTTTAGACTCAGGATGAGTCGATACGAAGAAGCCATGCGTTGATACATGAGGGATTTTAGACTCGGGATGAGTCGATACATAGGAGCATGTATCGATACATGCAGTGTTGCAGAATCAGTATGAGTCGATACAAAGGGAGTATGCGTCGACTCATGTAGCGTGTTAAGTCCAGTAAGCGTCGACCCAAGACATTACGTGTCGGTCCATGTTGTCTGGTTTTTTGGCAGAATCGTTTGGAAAAGGATGTAACTTGAGTTTTTGGACTCCGTTTGTGGTGTCGTTTGAAGCGTTGAATAGATAACGTGACGAACTTCATTCTTAAGGATTAAAATGAAGAATAGGAAGGATAATCCTAGTATCCAAATTAGGATTAGAGTTAGTTCCCGCGTTAATCGCTATGTTGATTTTTGTGAAGAATGATGAGGATGAGATGATTATAGATTACTGTTTGGTTTGTAACAGTAGGATTAATGATGATAATGACATAGTATTACAGAATAGTAATATGTAGAGGTTTTTTAATTTTGAAGTAAGCCTTAGATGATTAATTAATTATAGGCAATATCATGTTGTAGGCTTATGGCTAGCGTTGCGAGATTGACGATCTACTGTTGTATTATTATATGGCTGAGTTGTTAATGATAAATGGAGTTTGATGAATTATGATGTTTGATGAACTATGATGTATAAATGATGTTTGATGAATTATGATGTATAAATGATGTTTGATGATTTATGATGATAAATGATGTTGATGAACGATATTGATGAAAGATGTTGAGATGCCTCTAATAATTGGAAGCTATTAAGATGTAGGCTTCTAGCCCACGATGATGTTGTGTTGAGATGTTGTTAATTATGGTGTTGTCATTATATTCATGATTATGTCGCATACATTTCATTTCAAGATGGAGCTTATGCTCGTTAAGATGGCATGTATTGGCGAATATTAAGATGAAGGCTTATACCTTGTTGATGCCTCTATTTATTGGTAGATTTTTAAGATGGGAGTTATGCTCCAATGGTACCACATGCATTTTCATAGTATTGAGTCGCATTATATGATTGCATAAAAAGTTGTGTATTGATGTGGTGAATGTGTATATTGTTGGTATTTCTGTTGCGATTATTGTTGTTTATAAGATGAGATGTGGTTGTGTTATGTGATCTAATTTAATATATTAATTATCATACATTTTATTATATTGTTATATATCTTACCCCTTCTGTTTGAATGTTATCCTTACGTTGGTAACATGCAGGTAATCGAGAGTGAAGGTTGTATACCTTCAGTAGTTCGAGTCGGTGTCATTGCTCTGATATGTAACACTCGGGGGGATGAACGCTTGTTGCTTTTAATTGTTGATCATTTCAGTTGTTGAACTTTAATTTGATTGTTATTAAGTATGTGTTTTTTTGAAATTGTTGTAACGATGTATAAACATGTTATTAAGAATTCCGCTACATAGATGTTTAAGTTGTTGAATTAAGAGATTAAAGTATTATGTTGATGGTTCATCCGAAGTTTTAAAGTGTTATGTATCCACGATGAATGCAATGTGTTTTGAAAGATGAATTTGTGGCATCCTGATTCGTTTGCATGAATGTTATAACTCTGATTTGTATATATAATTTCCGGGTAGAATTGGGGTGTTACAAAGTTGGTATAAGAGCAAAGGTTGGTCCGACCTTGTTGTCGAGTCTTAGTTGTCTAACAATCGAGTATTGTTAATTTAAGTTATAAATGGTTTTTATGTTGTAGTGATAAGTTGAGATGGCTGGAAGGAATGATGATGCACTTATTGCTGCTTTAGAAGCAATGGCTCATGCGATGGAGAATCATCTGAATGCTGACGAGAATGTTAGATCACGTAGTTTGGCGACTTTCCAAAGAGAGAATCTGCCTACGTTCAAGGGGAAGTATGATCCTGATGGAGCATTGGTTGTTGAGTATGCTGCAAAGTTTTCTAAGTTGGCTAAGTTTTATCCGCACTATGCTGAGGCAGATGCTGAATTTTCAAAGTGTATCAAGTTTGAGAACAAGTTGCGCCCAGAGATCAAGAAGGCAGTTGGATACCAGAAGATCAGTGTCTTTGCTGATTTGATTGATAGTTGCAGGATTTATGAAGAGGATAATAATGCTCATTACAAGATTATCAGTGAGAAGAGGGGTAAGCACCAACAGAATTGTGGTAAGCCTTATGATACCCTGGCTGGTAAGGGTAAATAGAAAGTTGCTCAGGGTCAGAGGACTAGCGGGGGATATGCTCTTGCTAGTGAGGTTTGTTTTAAATGTGGGAAACCTGGGCATAAGAGTAATGTGTGTACTACTGAAGTAAAGAGGTGTTTCCATTGTGGTAAGAACAAACATATTGTATCTGAGTGCAAGCATAAGGATGTGATTTGTTTCAATTGTAGTGAAGAAGGGAACATTGGTAGTCAGTGTAAGAAATCGAAGAGGGCACAGACAAGTGGTAAAGTGTTCGCTTTGGTTGAGGATCAGACAGCTGCTGAGGACAGACTTATCAGAGGTACATGTTTCATTAATAGTACCCCTTTAATTACTATTATTGATACCGGTGCTAATCATTGTTTTATTGCTGCTGATTATGTTGAAAGATTAGATCTTATGTTGTCTTCTATGAATGGAGAAATGGTCATCGACACTCCAGCCAAGGGGTCGGTGACTACTTCTTCCGTGTGTTTAAAGTGTCCCTTGTCGATCTTCGACAGAGAATTTGCTGTTCATTTGGTTTGTTTATTATTAAGAGGTTTGGATGTGATTTTGGGTATGAACTGGTTAGAGCCTAATTGTGTTCATATTAACTTTTATGACAAGTCTATGAGGTTTTCTACTCCCGAAGTAGAGGAAAATAGTCTGCTGTCTGCTAAACAGTTGAGGAAGTTGATGCAAGAAGAAGCACAAATGTTCTCGTTGATGGCGTCGCTATCTGTAGAGACTCAAGCTATAATTGAGGAATTGCAGGTGGTGTGTGAATTTCCTGAAGTTTTTCCCGATGAGATTCTTGATGTACCGCCGAAGAGGGAAGTTGAATTTGCAATTGATCTTGTACCTGGTACCGGACCTTTGTCTATGGCACCATACAGGATGTCTGCATCTGAATTGTCAGAGTTAAAGAAGCAATTGGAAGAGTTACTTGAAAAGAAGTTTGTAAGACCAAGTGTATCGCCGTGGGGAGCTCCAGTGTTATTAGTAAAGAAGAAAGATGGAAGTATGAGGCTTTGTGTTGATTATAGACAGTTGAATAAAGTGACAATTAAGAAAAAAGTATCTGCTTCCAAGAATAGGTGACTTGATGGACCAATTGGTGGATGCTCGTGTGTTTAGTAAGATTGATTTGAGGTCGGGTTACCATCAGATTAAAGTGAACGATGAAGATATCCAGAAGACGGCTTTCAGAATGCGTTATGGACATTATGAGTATTCGGTGATGCCTTTCGGTGTTACTAATGCGCCGGGAGTATTCATGGAATACATGAATCGTATATTTCATACTTATTTGGATCGGTTTGTAGTGGTGTTCATTGATGATATTTTTATTTACTCTAAGTCAGAAGAAGAGCATGTATAACACTTAAGAGTAGTATTGCAAGTTTTGAAAGAGAAGAAATTGTATGCAAAGTTGTCCAAGTGTGAATTCTGGTTAAAGGAGGTTAGTTTTCTTGGTCATGTGATCTCAGGTAGTGGAATTGTTGTAGATCCATCAAAGGTTGATGTTATGTTGCAATGGGAAACTCTGAGGTCAGCTACTGAGATTAGAAGCTTTTTAGGATTAGCTGGTTACTATAGAAGGTTTATCGAAGGTTTTTCTAAGTTGGCACTTTCGTTGACTAAGTTGACTTGTAAAGGTAGAGCTTTTGTGTGGGATGTTCAGTGCGAAGAAAGTTTTACGGAATTGAAGAAGAGATTGACGTCAGTTCCGATTTTGACGTTGCCTAATCCAGGAGAGCCTTTTGTGGTGTATTGTGACGCTTCTAAGATGGGTTTAGGAGGTGTGCTTATGCAGAATGATAAGGTAGTTGCTTATGCGTCAAGGCAGTTAAGGACTCATGAGAATAACTATCCTACGCATGATTTAGATCTTGTTACAGTTGTCTTTGTGTTGAAGATTTGGAGGCATTATCTTTGTGGTTCTAGATTTGAAGTGTTTAGTGACCATAAGAGCTTAAAGTATTTATTCGACCAGAAGGAGTTGAATATGAGGCAACAAAGATGGTTGGAATTGTTAAAGGATTATGATTTTGGTTTTAATTATCATCCAGGAAAAGCGAATGTGGTAGCTGATGCGTTAAGTCGAAATACTTTACATATGTCGGCAATGATGGTTAAAGAGTTTGAACTAATTGAACAGTTCAGAGATATGAGCTTAGTTTGCGAGGTTATTCCGCGGAGTGTTATGTTGGTTATGTTGAAGATTAATAATGAATTTCTAGACAGTATCAGAGAAGCTCAGAAGTTGGATGTGAAACTAGTAGATTCGATGGTTGGAATCGATCAATCTGAGAACAGTCATTTTAAACTAGATGTGCAAGGTGTGTTAAGATTTCGTAACCGGATTTGTATTCTTGATGATGCTGAGATGAAGAAAGTGATACTTGAAGAGAGTCATAGAAGTAAGTTGAGTATTCATCCAGGAGCTACAAAGATGTATCAAGATTTGAAAGGTTTATTTTGGTGGCCTAGGATGAAGAGTCATGTGGCTCGGTTTGTGTATGCATATTTGACTTGTCAGAAGTCGAAAGTTGAACATTAGAAGCCTGCAGGGTTAATGCAATCGTTAGAAGTTCCAGAATGGAAATGGGATAGCATTTCAATGGACTTTGTGACGGAGTTACCTAATACTATAAGAGGACATGATTCTATTTGGGTGATTGTTGATAGGCTTACAAAGTTGGCTCATTTTATCCTATTAACATCAGTTTTCCAGTGTCGAAGTTGGCTAAGATTTACACTAGTGTGATTGTAAAGTTGCATGGTGTTCCTTTGTGCATTATGTCAGATAGAGATCCAATATTTACTTCTAATTTTTGGAAGAGTTTGCAAGAAGCGTTGGGTTCTAAGTTGAGGTTGAGTTCAGCGTACCATCCTCAGACAGATGGTCAGACTGAAAGGACTATTTAATCGTTGGAAGACTTGTTGAGGGCATGTGTTCTAGAGTAGGGAGGTTAGTGGGATACTTATCTTCCGTTGATAGAGTTCACTTATAATAACAGTTACCATTCCAGTATTGCGATGGCACATTTTGAAGCGTTGTATGGTCGAAGATGTAGAACTCCTTTATATTGGCATGAATCTGGTGAAAGTGTGGTACTTGGACTTGAACTTGTTCGTGAGACTACTGAGAAGGTGAAGTTGATTCGAGAAAAGATGAAAGCTTCCCAAAGTAGACAGAAGAGTTATAATGACAGGCGAAGGAAAGATTTAGAGTTTCAAGCGGGTGACCATGTGTTTTTGAGAGTTACACTTGTGACTGGTGTTGGGCGAGAATTGAAGTCTAAGAAGCTCACTTCTCGTTTTATTGGACCATATCAGATTTCAGAGAGAGTGGGGAATGTTGCTTATAGAGTGGCTTTACCGCCTAATCTTTCGAATTTGCATGATGTGTTTCATGTGTCACAACTCTGGAAGTATATTTCAGATCCATCTCATGTGATTCATATGGACGATGTGCAAGTACGGGATAATCTTACGATGGAGACGATGCTTGTACGGATCGCGGGTCGTGAAATAAATACTATGAAGGGAAAAGAGATTTCTTTGGTTAAAGTGGTTTGGCTAGGATCTGCCGGAGAAAGCATGACTTGGGAGTTGGAGAGCAAGATGTGAGACTCTTATCCTGAGTTATTTCATTAAGGTAAATTTTCGAGGACGAAAATATTCTAAGTGGGAGAGAGTTGTAACGCCCGTGATTTAATTAATTATTTAATTAAATTATTTTTGGAATACTTATGATGTTGTGTTGTTATGTTAGATATTGGGTTATGATGATAGTTGATGTGTTGTGATTAGTTGGATTTATTTATTTTATTAAGTGGTGGAATAATATTAGAATAATGATATTATTTGATGTGGGCTTGTTTTAAAGGATAGAAGTAGTAATAAGGAAGTGTTGTAGTCTTAATCCCATTAAGGAATAAAGAGAATAATAGGGTTATTTTAATATTGTTAGAAATAATAAGGAGAAAAGAAGAAGCAGTAAGAGAGAAAGAATAAGGGTTGGAAGAAGAGAACGTGAAAGTTGTTGGAAAGGAGGAAAAGAGGCAGAATGAAAATCAACCAGAAAAGTTATAGAGCAACCTTCAATCCAAGGTAAGGGTGGGGTTCTGAATCTATAATTGAGTTTATGATGATTGGTTTATGGGATTAGATGTGAAAATGTTGTCTTGTATGATTTGAATGTATACGTCGTTGTATGATGAGAATCGATGATTGCAAGATGAATAATGATGCCTTAATGCTGTATATTTGATGTAGAATTATATGATAATTATAATTGATGATTATCTATGATTAGAGGATATTTTTAGGGCCTAAAGTATGGAAACCATAGTGAAAAAACAGTGAAATCGCAGAAAATATCCATAACAGAGCAGTATGTGTCGACCCCAAAAGCCATGCCTCGATGCATGAAGGCTTTTAGACTCAGGATGAGTCGATACGAAGAAGCCATGGATCGATACATGAGGGCTTTTAGACGCAAGATGAGTAGATACGCAGGAGCATGTATCGATACATGCAGTGTTGCAGACTCAGTATGAGTCGATACAAAGGGAGTATGCATCGAATCATGTAGTGTGTTAAGTCCAGTAAGTGTCGATCCATGTTGTCTAGTTTTTTGGCAGAATCGTTTGGAAAAGGCTGTAACTTGAGTTTTCGGGCTCCGTTTGAGGTTTCGTTTGAAGCGTTGAATAGATAACACGACGAACTTCATTCTTAAGGATTAAAATGAATAATAGGAAGGATAATCCTAGTATCCAAATTAGGATTAGAGTTATTTCCCGCGTTAATCGCTATGTTGATTTTTGTGAAGAATGATGAGGATGAGATGATTATAGATTACTGTTTGGTTTGCAACAGTAGGACTAATGATGATAATGACGTAGTATTACAGAATAGTAATATGTAGAGGTTTGGAAATTTAGAAGTAAGCCTTAGATGATTAATTAATTATAGGCAATATCATGTTGTAGGCCTATGGCCAACGTTGCGAGATTAATGATCTACTGTTGTATTGTTGTATGGATGAGTTGTTAATGATAATTGACGTTTGATGAATTATGATGTTTGATGAATTATGAAGTTTGATGAACTATGATGTATAAATGATGTTTGATGAATTATGATGTATAAATGATGTTTGATGATTTATGATGATAAATGATGTTGATGAACGATGTTGATGAAAGATGTTGAGATGCCTCTAATAATTGGAAGCTATTAAGATGTAGGCTTCTGGCCAACAATGATGTTGTGTTGAAATGTTGTTAATTACGGTGTTTTCATTACATTCATGATTGTGCTGCATACATTTCATTTCAAGATAGAGCTTATGCTCGTTAAGATGGCCTGTATTGGCGAATATTAAGATGAAGGCTTATGCCTTGTTGATACCTCTATTTATTGGAAGATTTTTAAGATGCGAGATCTGCTCCAATGGTACCACATGCATTTGCATAGTATTGAGTCGCATTATATGATTGCATAAAGAAGTTGTGTATTGATGCGGTGAATGTGTATATTGTTGGTATTTCTGTTGCGATTATTGTTATTTATAAGATGAGAAGTGGTGGTGTGATGTGATCTAATTTAATATATTAATTATCATATGAGTTATTATATTGTTAGATATCTTACTCCTTCTTCTTGAATGTTACCCTTACGTTGGTAACATGCAGGTAATCGAGAGTGAAGGTTGTATACCTTCAGTAGTTCGATTCGGTGTCATTGCTCTGATATGTAACACTCGGGGGGATGAACACTTGTTGCTTTTAATTGTTGATCATTTCAGTTGTTGAACTTTAATTTGATTGTTATTAAGTATGTGTTGTTTTGAAATTGTTGTAACGATGGATAAATATGTTATTAAGAATTTCGCTGCGTAGATGTTTAAGTTGTTGAAATAAGAGATTAAAGTATTATGCTGATGGTTCATCCGAAGTTTTAAAGTGTTATGTATCCACGATGAATGCAATGTTTTTTGAAAGATGAATTTGTGGCATCCTGATTCGTTTGCATGAATGTTATAACTCTGATTTGTATATATAATTGTCGGGTAGAATTGGGGTGTTACATTTTGCATTTAGGAGTTATTTCATTTTTATGCTATCGTTGTAGTTTAGAGGTAAGTGTTTAATTTGGTTGTACGTTTTTTATTTGAACCAAACATTTGTTTTTCGTTATCAAAACTTGTTGATCGTGATTCTTGGATTATCGCCTTTTGTTTCTTTAAGTTGTTTGACTTTGTTTGAGGACAAACAATGTTTTAAGTTGGGGAGAGTTTGATGAGTGCTAAATTGTTCTGAATTTGAGTGTAAATAATTAGCATTCATTGGCTTAATACGTTTGTTTTTTGTCAATAAACCTCAACTTTAATATATATTCGGCATAGTTTATGTTATAGTGTATATATTTTGTTATCGTGTAAATATCATTGAGATTAATTATTTTTATCTTATTTTTGTAGGTATTCAAGCATTGATATTTAGTCATTGTTAGAAAGAGAATTGAATAAGTTTCCAACGATTTAAATCGTGGGTAAATCCGAGTTACAATTCTCAAGTTATGGCGAAAACAGTGTTGATTTTTCCAATTTAATGTTAGGCTCTCCCCGAGCTTGCCGAGCGATGCAGAGCCAAGCCAGAACACCCAGTAGCATGAAAAAAATGCTGCTTTGATCCTCAGGCTATCACCGGGTTCGTCGGGCAAGACTGTCTGGCCAAAATTTCATTATAAAGGGGGAAAACACATTTTTTAGGTTATGCTTTGGGGTATTTGTTCCCAATTCATCAATCAACATTTTTTTAGTTTTTAGAGCTTAGAAAAGCATCAATGGAGGTTGAAACTCACCGATTAGGGGTGGATGATTCTTGGATCATGGTTGACACCGCGAGAGATTTTGATTCCTCATCTCTCTTCCCTTTGTAATTTCATTTGTTGTAAGTCTGTATGTAAGTTTACCTTGACTATATATATATATATATATATATATATATATATATATATATATATATATATATATATATATATATATATATATATATATATATATATATATATATATATATATATATATATATATATATATATATATATATATATATATATATATATATATATATATATATATATATATATATATATATATATATATATATATATATATATATATATATATAGCTCATGGTGTTGTATGAAGCTCATTTTACAAATCAACATTGATGATTGCTTTCTTTGTTTGGGTTTGGGTTGTAGAAGAAATGGACGGTTCAAATCCGGATATAGTATGAATATCTATTAGATTTTAATTCTATAGATATATTAAGGCTTGATACTCATTTGGGTATCAGATCTTAATGCTTCTATGTTGTCTGTGTTGCGCTGAGAGATTGTTGACGCGAGTAATACGATTGTTGTCTCACTTTGTGTTAGAGATAACCTATGTGTGAGAGATACATGATAATTTTGATGAGTGATTTAGGTTGAGTACAACTGAGTAGTAAGTTTAAATATTTGATAGGGTAGATGAAATGCAAACCCGAGATTTCTCTACTCTCCGAAGAATGTATTTATTTTATGTTCACAAGTTTTAATTTTCGCATTTACTTTAAACCCATTTTAATTCAAAATCATAAACTCGAGACTTGTTGAACAATGATTCAGTAGAATTAATCCATATTGAGACGATATGATAAAACTAAATACTTACTTACTTTTGCTTGCAGCTTTACCGCTTCAACAATCCTAGGAGAAATGATGAGATATTTATGGCTAGAGGTTATAGAATTTTTAATTCTAGAACCAAATCCAAAATGGAATCTCTAAAAGTTGTGGTTGATGAATCTACCATTCAACAATTGATTGATGTTAAAAAGGATGTTGGAACATCATCTCAACAAGGTGATAATCCAAAACATGAGGAAGACAATGAGTCCAACATTAATTCTGCAGGGTATTATGATGAAGATTGGATAAGTGATGCTGAAGATAGAAAAGTGCTTATGGAGGATGGTTATTCTTGGGGAATAATGTCATCTCTTGGTTCAACAAGAAGCTAAATTATGATTCTTTATCCATTACTAAGGCTTTAGATGCAAATCAATTTGAGAAATTGAGGAGTGAGTTAGGAATCTGCACTTTTGAGAAGTTATAGCAATTATAGGTGTGGAGGAAGGTAACATATACTCTATCTTTCTTCTATTTTGTGGTGCATGATATTCCTAAGCAAAGTGTTAGTGTTGGATCTGCAAAAAGGTAGAACAAAAGGTCCTTACAAATAAAGGAAGCTGGTTTGAAGAAGGAAAGTTTTGAGGTGCTGGTAGAGGAATTTAGTGTCAATTCTCTTAAAGTATGTGACAAAAGCAAGGAGTGCAGGAGGATCTTTAACAATGGTATAAGGTGAAAGACTACCTGAAGATTATACAAGTTGTGTGTTTCCACCAATGAATGTGTGTTTCCATCAAATTTTATACTTCCGTTTATGTTTATGCTTGTTTCATTGTGTGCTTCCAATTTGTTTTTACATTTACTCTATTTTTGTAAATTTTTGGCTAAAAAAGGAGAATAAAGTGTTAGTGTTTATGTTTGTCTTGATATTATGTCACATGTCTTGACATGTTGATTAACATGCTGATAGGACTGTACTATTGCTAAGGGGGTAGTAATTATTGTGGTTGCTTTCTGTATGCAAATATTTAGGGGGAGCATGATAGTCTGTCATGCTTGTTGGTAATTCTGATGCTGCTACTACTGATGTGGTGTCTGTGTGCATGATGTCTTACTAGATGTTCTGACATATTGCCTGATGTGTTTTATTGAGAATCCTTTTGTGAGGCTTATTTATCTTCTGTTGCATGTGCCTCTATTATGTGAAATTGGATAGTTCATATTGGTTTGATATTTTGGATTTTCTGGTGATTTGAGTTTTCTCTTGAGGGGAAGTACTAGTTATGTGTGTCGGGGAGTAACGGACCTGCCTGAATTTGTCTAGCTCTTGTGTTGTGTTGGATCTGTGTTGTGTTGGAGTTGTGTTGTGTGATGTCAGACTACATGCCTTAACATCTGATATCTAGAGTTTGGAGGAGTTGTAATCTCTGATGATTTGTATCTGTATGTAATCTCTAATAAATTTTAATTTTTGTAGTTTTGTACAAAGTTTACATGTTTTTCATGTAGCTTGTGTTGTGTGTTTGTTGTTTTATTCCTCTCTCCAGGTTGATTGTGCTAAGGTTGTTTTATCCAAAATTTGCCAAAGAGGGTGATTGTTAGATCTATGGTTTTATGATTGACATAAATTTTTCTAAAACATGGTTCATAGTATATGTTGAGCAAGATATCATGACATATTGACCAAATGGTACAACAATGTCTGCTTGTACTATTTTTTACAAATGTTCTTACAGATGTTCTGACATGTTATACCAGAACATCATAATAGTACAACAGATTAAATCCTTGAAGATTTTATTTTAAAGTATGGTATTCTGGATGATTCTAGTTCTCTACAGGCGCAACCAAGCAAGGATGTTTAGGAACAATGCAAAATTGAGTTGGTTTCATGAAAAGGATCATGGAGAATTTTTAGGAAACTTTGAAGATTTGATCCTATTTTTGGGGAAACGATTATATAGCTGATTTAAAATTGGAAGATTGGATTTAATTGAAGAGTCCAAACCCATTATGCAAGAGTCTATAAATAAGGACTTGCTAAACTTAAAATAACAAGCATTCACAACAAGAAACTGTGAGTGTATAAGGGTTTAGGGTTTTGGGAGTCTTTTAGAGTTTTTGCGTTTTTTTGTATGTCACTCATGTATCTTCTGATACAGTAAGGTAGACTGATTGTTCATTGTTACTTGGAAATAACTCATGATATTTTAAGCAAAGAGTTGATTGTGTATCAAGTTATTGTTCTTAGTTAAAAGTTTTTACGCAAAACTAAGTATTGTTCTTAATCATGAGCTTTTAAGCAAAAGATTTGACTATTGTTTATTGGAAGTGTAATCTTCTATTTTGGTTCTTGTCACCAGTTTGTGACTGGTTTTATTACTGAGGTGATTGTGGGAAGTGAAAGGGGGATCTCATATCTAGAAAGTGTATAGGTAGAAGTTGCACAAGATAGGGATTATATGATAAGTTGTAAACTAGGGTTTTTTAGCTTTGAACTAATACTATCATAGTGGATTTCCTTCATGGCTTGGTAGCCCCCAGAGTAGGTGATGTTGCACCGAATTGGGTTAATAATTAACTGTGTTATTTTACCTTCAGCAATTTATTTTCCTGCATAATTCATCTTCTGGAAATTGTTGTATCAGGTAGATAATGTCATAACATCTGTCTTGACATTGCGTTTCGGTGTTGGGACAGCAGTCTTGACATCTGTTTTTAAAGTGCCAAAATTTCATTATTGCTATACACTTTAGTATTCCTATAATTCCAACATGCGTAAATTATTTCCGCAAATTATGTCTTTAGGATTTTAGCTTTCCAATTCTTACTTTCGCTAGCTTTTATCATCCATTCCAACTCATGTGCCCAACCCTGCAGTTCATGATTTTTAGAAGTAATTCATATTTAAAAGTAGTGTTTTAACTCAGAAGTAAAAACTTCTGAGGTTGTTTTTCTAGATGTGTCTCTAGCTTCTAGAGTTTTGTTTAGTTTTAGATTGTTTTAGCTTTGCTTACGTGACATGTTTTACTGGTGTATTTAAATGCCTTGGTGTAACTGATTTTAAGAGAACGTGAATTTAACAATTTTTTTACAATTGAGTTTCTCTTTCTTAAAAGTTTATTATAATCGTTTTCTCTCTCTTCTCTTTATCTCTGTCCTTCCATTTTCATCTTCAACCATGTGCTCCAGTAATTGATATCTAGAGCTTCAGTTTGATTAGTAGAGAAACACGAGTGTATGCAAGACGTATGTAATTGATTTCGTTTTCCTTGAATTTGCGTTGAATTCACGGTCGGAATTGTAACAGAATTGCATTTATTGATTTTGTGGGATCGGGAAACCCAAGTATTTTGGTGAGATCTGTTTGAGTTTCAGTGCACTAGAACAAAGATGAACGGCAGAAATAGCTTGAATACAAAGCTTATGGTGTTTGATGGAAAGAATTGGAATCGATGGATGATTCAAATGTGTGTGTTATTAGGTGCTTAAGACATTCTTGATCTCGTCATTAAAGGTTACATTCCGGTTGTAGCAGATGCGACGGAGGAACAGAGAAACGCACAAAGAGATACGAGGAAGAAAGATCAGAAAGCGTTGTTCTACATCTATTAACGTGTGGATGCCAATGTGTTTGAGAAAATCATTGATTCAACAATGACGAAGGTTGCATGGGATATACTGACATGGTGTTATGGAGGTGATGCGTCAGTGAAGAAGGTGAAGCTTCAATCTCTATGTAAGCAGTATGAGAATCTCAACATGAAGAACAATGAGAAAGTACGTGATTATATCTCTAGAGTGATTTGATCACAAATGAGATGAAATCTTGTGGAGAAACTCTTTATGAACAAGTAATCATGGAGAAGGTATTGAGATCTCTTACTTCTAAATTTAATTACATTTATATAGAAATTGAACACTATTAGAATCTTAGCACCATGATAATTGAAGAGATCCAAAGTAGTCTAGAGGCACAAGAGTTGTGTCTGATTGAGGAAACCTCTAAAAGAGAGGTAGAGCAGGCTCTGAAAGCTTCTTTTGTCAAGAAGGAACATAATCAATCTTGGTTAGAAGCCAAGAAAATATATGGTGGTTCTCAGGAGTCAGATGCCACTTACACTGATGAAAAGAAACAACCGAAGGAAAAGGAGAAGCTTGACAAGAGAATGGTTGAGTGTTAACATTGAAATAGGTTTGACCACTTTGCTAAAGATTGTTGGTCAAATAAGGAAAGGAAGTGAGAAGAAGAAAACATAGCCAGATGAGATTCTGATGATGAACTTATGCTATTGATGGCTTATGAATCTGATGAGGAACCCGTGTGATTGATGATTTCTGATTCTGAAGGAGACTCTGAAAATGAGTCAGAATCAGAAGATAACTCTGAATGTGAAGTCGAGTTTGATTATGAAGATGAGTCAGAATATGAAGGTTCTGAATATGAGTCAAAGTCTGAAAGTGACTAGGAAGATGAAGAAGACTCTGAAGATTAAGAAGACTTTGAAGGCGAGTCTGATTATGAATGTAAATCTGATTCTGATCTAGATTTTAATGATGATCCATAATCTGGTGGTTAATACTCTGGAAGTCATACTTCTGAAGGTGGTCCAACATCTGATATTGTTCCATAATTAGAAGGAGATTTTGAATAAGTTCATAGGCGACGGAGAATCAGACAAATATCAAGAAGACTCACAGAGTTTGACATGTTATGAGATATTGAGATAGACTTTAAATGGTAAGTCATTCAGAGTTCCATGTTAGTATAA
The DNA here is from genome assembly GCA_948472305.1 of Vicia faba. Lineage (NCBI taxonomy): Eukaryota > Viridiplantae > Streptophyta > Magnoliopsida > Fabales > Fabaceae > Vicia > Vicia faba. Next base: position 25,998,240 of record OX451735.1, read on the forward strand.
TCTGAACCAGTTAGTACTGAAGAAGCTCTCAAGAAGAAAGTGTGACTGAAGGCCATGAAATAAAAACTTGAGGCTATAGAAAGAAACAATACTTTGGAGTTTACTGAGCTTTCAAAAGAGAAGAAAGCCATGAACATCAGATGAATTTTCAAGATAAAGCTGAAGCCAGATGGGTCAGTTGGAAAAGACAAAGCAGGGTTAGTAGCTAGAGGATTTTTACAAAAATCTAGACTAGATTATTTTGAAGTGTTGCTCTTGTAGCTAGACATGAAACACTCAAATTGGTGATTGTTATAGATACAAATATAAATTGGCCTCTGATGCATCTGAGTGGGAAATCTGCATTTCTGAATGGTCCATTATAAGAAGAGTATACGTGTCACAACCTTATGTATTTGTGAAAAAGAATCAGGAAAAGATGTTGTACATGTTACATAAAGCATTGTATAGACCGAAACAAGCACATAGAGCTTGGAATCTAAAGATTGATTCATTTTTCAAGCTGCAAGGATTCAGAAAGTGTGAGATGAAGTATGGCGTTTATGTTCAACATTACTTCTAGAAGCAATATGATTCTAGTGTGTCTCTATGTTCATGACATATTACTAACAAAAAGTTATTCTAATGAGATTGTCAAGTTCAAGAAGGTGTTGATGAATGAGTTTGAGATGACTAATCTGAGAAATATGGTATATTTTTTAGGGATGGATATTATGTACTCTGAGAAGGGTATAATTTTGCATCAGCTGAAGTATGAACTTGATCTTCTAAAGATATTTGAGTTAACAAATTGCAAGACTGCAACCACACTTGTTCAGACAAATCACAAGTTAGATTCTGATATTAAGGGTGATGATGTAGATGCTACGACTTTTAAATAGTTGGTTGGCTCATTGAGATGTTTGTGTAACACCAGACTTGACATTTTCTATGTAATTAGAATGGTGAGTAGGATTATGAATAAACCAAAGTGGTCACATTACCAAGATGATGTCAAGATACTGAGGTACATTAAAGGGACTCTGAGGTATGGAGTGTTGTTCCCTTCTGGTGTTAAATCGGACTCAGAGCTTATATGTTATTCAGACTCTGATTGATGTGGAGACAGAGTTGACAGAAGAAATACTTCAGAATATTTATTTCAAGTATCTGGGAAGTCTCATTTCTTGGTGCTCCAAGAAGCAACATGTGGTTGCGTTGTTAACTTTTGAAATTGAATACATTGCAGGTGATTTATCTGTGCGTCGAGCTATTTAGCTGATAAATTTGTTATAGAATCTAAATATCATGGTGAGAAAGCATGTGAAGTTGATGATTGACAATAAATCTGTCATAAGTCTTGTCAAGAACCCAATATTGCATGGGAGAAGCAAGCACATTGGCATTAAACTCTATTTTTTGAGGAATCAAGTCCAAAATAGAGTGATAGAAGTTGCACATTGTAGCACTCAGGAGCAACTTGCAGTTTTTCTGATGAAAGTTGTTAAGACTGAACACTTTGTTCACTTGAGAGATGAAATTGGTGTTGTAGAGTTTAGTTATGTGAATATGAATTAAGGGATGATGCTATAAGTAATTCATATTCAGAAGAAATATTCTGACTCATGATGTTGTTGTTCCAGAAGTGTGTTTAGCTTCTGGAGTTTTGTTTTGTTTTAGCTTGATTTAGCTTGTTTTGTCATTGCCTACGTGACATGTTTCATTGGTGTATTTAAATATCTTAGTGTAATTTATTTTATGAGAGGTAAATTTAACAAGTTTTTCACAATAGAGTTTCCCTCTCTCTTAAAAATTTATTATAACAATTTTCTCTTTGTTCTCTTTCTCTTTCTTCTTTCATCTTTTTCTTCATCTTCAACCTTATACGCCAACAATGATCAATATTCAACCATTTTAACACTGCCTTCCAAGTTTGTTTCATGATCCTGCACTCAAACACCAGATATTGCAAACTTTCTACATTATTACAGAAGACCCACTTATCATTATTCAACATACCAAACTTGACAAACCTTTCTTTAGTTTCCAAAAGGTCATGGCACGCAAGCCACATTATAACAATGCTCTTGGTCTAACTTCTTTATCAAAGAATAGCTTCATCCATGACACTTGTTGTTGTTGCTCTATTATGCCATAATAATAATGACACACTTATTATAATAATAATAATAATAATAATAATAATAATAATAATAATAATAATAATAATAATAATAATAATAATAATAATAATAATAATTATTATTATTATTATTATTATTATTATTATTATTATTATTATTATTATTATTATTATTATTATTATTATTATTGTTATTATTATTAATTATTATTATTATTAAATTTTTGAAAATTTTAAAAGATTTAATTATTACAAAAATTTGAGGTGATATTATTATTTGAGATGATATTATTCTCAATATGGATATACAATTTCATATTATTTAAAAATTATTTATTATTTATTTAATGAGTATTGTGAAAAATAAATGTTATTATGAATTTTAATTACATGCAATATTTGAAGTGATAATATAAAATTTTGATATTATTTATAATGGATGGGCCGATGTATTACAATAATACATTGATTTTATTTGGGTATGATTCTAATGAAAATAAAATTAAATCTAAAAAATTATATTTTAATGTGGGGGTGTTGTTGCTTGAAAATCATTCAAGCACACATTTATAATTATTTAAAAATATTTATTTATTTTTATTGAAAAATAACATTTTGCTTATTATTATTAAATAGATCTTATTATTAAATAGATCTGCATAATAAATTTATAAATGAGTTTATTTTATATTTTATTGAAAAAATATTTTTGTTGAAGGTGACTTCACTTAGATATCTAAGTAGACATGTATAAGTCTAATTATTTATTGTGATAAACTTAAGTAAATATATTAAATTGATTGATTTAGAAATGTCTTAGTCAATATGGATTAATGAAAGAAAATTTGTGTTTTCTTCAATTGTGTATAGAATAGCTTATGAATAAAGAGGTAATATTATATATTTATAGGAATTAGATCAAAGTGATTTTAGTTGATCCTTTGACAAAACCCCTAGAAAGAAACTAATTTGTGATCCATCTGAAGAAAATTGAACTTGAGCCAATCGAAACTAATAAGTAATAGGAACTCAACTTTTATGATTGGAGATCTCCTTAAAAAGTTTATATTGGTAAGAAGAAGCCACTGGTTAGTTTTGCTAACACAAAAAATTATTAAATTAATTTTTGTTTTCGTCCATTTTCTACTGTGTACTTAATTAAGTGTTAGTGAGTGTATTATTTAATTGAGTGTTATTGAGAGGATATACTTATGTAGTTTTTAATGAATTCATATCCTTTACTGGTGGTGTATAATTTGCCGTATACACTTGATGAAATCACCTCTATGAGTGTCAAATGAGCCCGCTTGTATGAGATCATAGCAAAATTTCTAGAGCACTCATAAAAATAACTAGGCAAGTGCACAATCAATTAACGCACCACAACGTCAATAACAATAATTGTGGGAGTGTGATATGGGTGATAGGCGTCTAACATGCATCAATTTTCTTTGATTCATATAGTGTGCTACATCAATTTTATTTTGTATTAAGTACTATTATTCTAGGACTGATTCGTATAGTTTGCTAAATCAATTTGAAGCATCACACCCATAATATTAATTTAGGATTTTTTTTATTCTTCTTTTGAACTTTTAAAATATGTGGGAGATTATTGTAAATTTTAATTATATTTCAAAGGTTTTAAATAGTTTTTATATTAATTTTTTAAGTGACAAATATAAATAAATAAAAAATTATTATTATTTATTTTATAAATTTTACCTGGTCAAATAATTATATTTTACTAATTTAACTTGACTTAGTCAAATCATTTTTTTTCTCTCTCCCATATATAACTACTCCCTTATATTTATACTGATATAGAAGAAATAAAAAGAATATAATGTGTAAAAACTCATTTGCTTCTTTCTCTATTTTGTTCTAGTTTTTTCGTAGTTACATCTATTTTCTTGCTATATTATAAATAATTTTTTGTTGTTCTAATACTTTAAACTCAAAATTTCAGAAGAATTTGTTGAATCTTATGAGATTTCAAATTATAAATTGAACAAATCTTTAAAAACAGTGTTCATACATGTTTCAAATTTATTTAATGATTTATTTTTTTACAAGCTCAATGATTACTATTATTAATAGAGGTAATTTAATAATTAAATTGTATTGGTGGTTCAATTTTTACAGTATATAATGTAATAAAGTTGCAAGTTGAACATATCCTCGTGGATGAAATTCTTTATTACTTGAATAATTTGTTTCGAAGAGAAAATATTGTTACTTCCATGATGGTATAGTATAATTTTGAATAAAAAATTAGGCGTGTAAGATATTTTATATTTTATTCTTTTAATTAATAAGTATATCTTCATCGACTGATGAGGAGAAATCAAAGCAAGATCCCACCAACAAATCGACTAGAGTTACAAGATCATGATTGAAATATTGTTGATCTTCTTTTAGTTTTGGCATGGGTAGAGCAATATCTTGAAATAGTGTTGTAAAATCAATAAAGTAAGTGTTTTGCTAATTATTATTCTCATGACGATGCATAAGTGTGAGAGAAATGCTACGTGAATCATTCACACAATCTTGTGTGCCATTGTACAAACTAGACTGTCTTTTAGAAATTCTACGGGCCAAAAACAATGACTTTCATTAAAAAAATATTTAGATATATTATCATCTAATGTTGCACATTTTATTATATTTATAAATGATGTGGTGTCGAATAAATGGGGTAGATTAAAAATAAAATCTTAAAATTTGTTTGTTTTCACGGCTGAAAACTTTTAGATTTTGTTGTTTTCCTTGAAAACGAAACAAATCAATGATGAGTTTTTGTGTATAAAGTTTTCTTAAAAACATTATTAAGAGATTCCAGACTATAAGTAGGTTTGAAGGAGCTGTTTACATATTTTAGACTTATCTTTGTAATATCTTATTCCACTTGCTTAAATGTTTGGTATAATGTATCATTAAATTATAAAAGTTGGATATGTAACTTTTCAAATTATTTCAAGGTGTGGCTATTAATCTATGGGTGGATGGGGCTGATTGGAGTGTACCATAACATCAGTTTAGAACACTTTCTACAGGACATATTATGTGCCTGAAAGCCATATATGATCCTTAGTTATTCTTTTAGAACATTCTTTGAAGGGAGCATATCAAATTATGATGACGTAACTATAAGGATGAAATGGACGATAGGGATATCTCGACTAATCTAAATGGATGTGTGTTAGAACATACACAAAAATAAATAGGTGAATCAATAGTGAAAAGTGATTAATTGGTGAAGACGAAGTTTAGAGAAAAATTAGAGATTATTAGAGAGAGAGGGAGAGAGTGTAATTGAGGAGAAATATCAAAATTGATATTAACTAACTCAAATCATTACAAGAAGTATTTATAGGCAACACTAAAATAAGGTGGAACCAAAACAGGTCCAAAACAGCTAAAAAATTTCAAATTGTAGTATCAGAAATCGATTTCCCCAAACAAGAGAATCGATTTCCTGAACTTAAATTGCAACTTATAAAAAATCTCAACTGGTGGAAGTCGATTTCCCACTTTGTGAAAATCAATTTCCTCTACGAAAATATCTGATTTTTTATTTTCAGAAGTACTTCTCAAATAAGATGTTTCGACGAAACTATTCCTGAAGCTTCTAGAATGCATTTGAATTATTATCAACTTCCAATACACCACCTTAATTCAAGTGTTTGACATTCTTCATACCTAAACTCCTCACAAGCTTCTTGAACACATCATTTGTCACGCCTTTCGTCAACAAATCTGTAAGTTGTTCTTCGCTTCGACAGTATCTTAACTTCAGCTGACCTACACACACCAGTTCCCTCAAGTAATGAAATCTCATCTCTATATGTTTTCTCATCCCATATACTATGGGATTCCTTGCAAGATTAATGGCTGAAATATTATTAACTAAAAGCGTAACAACTTTTTTTGCATTGCTGCCCAGCTTCTTCAGCAGATTCACAAGCCACACATCCTGACACGCACACATCGACGCTGCGATATATTCGGTCTCACAAGAAGAGAGTGCAAGCACATGTTCCTTTTTAGAGCACCAGGAGATTGGAGCTCTCCCGAACATAAAGATATAAGCAACCGTAGACTTTCGATCATCCTTATCTCCACGTCAATTGGATTTCGTGTAACCGAGTAACTTGCAATTTCTGTTCGTATCAGTTGTGGGAAAGAGAATTCCGCAGCCAAGAGTTCCTTTTATGTATCTTAGGATCCTCTTAACTGCTTCCAAGTGCGACACGTTTGGTCTCTCCATGAATCTACTTACAATACCGACACTAAACGCCAAATTTGACCGTATATTGCACAAGTAATGTAATGATTCAATCAACATCATATATTGAGTTGGATCCACATCTTACTCATCATCACTTTTGGAGAGTTGCAACCTTACAATGCTCCATATCACATCTTTTCAAGATCTCAAGTGCATACTTCCTTTGATGCATAAGCAGCCCCCTTTTTTACTTATGGAACTCTATGTCAATAAAGTATTTCATTAAGCCAAGGTCACTCATCTCAAATTCTTTCATAAGCTCACTCTTGAACTTAAAAATATCCACTTCATTGCTGCACATAATAAATAAGTCGTCCACATATAAGAAAAGTATGATCACATCTTTGCTTGCATCCGTCTTCACATAAACACCATGTTCGGATAAACACTTCTTGAAGCTAACCTCAACTAGAAAAGCATCGATGCATTTTTTCCAAGCTCTAGGTGTTTGTTTCAAACCACAAAGTTCCTTCTTTAATTTGTAGACTCTTACCTCTTGATTCTTTACCATAAAAACAGGGGGTTACTCTACATAGACTTCCTCCTCAAGTGGACCATTCAAAAATAGGATTTTACATCCATTTGATACATTGACCAATTATTGTTGTTCACAATACCAGTAATCAACCGTATAGTTTCTCATCTAGCCACAAGTGCAAACACCTCATCATAGACTATACCTCTCTTTGTAAAAATCCCTTCGCAACTAGTTGAGCCTTATACTTGACAATTTTTCATTTAGGATTCGCCTTCACTTTATAGACCCATCTCACACCGATTGGCTTTTTCTATTATGGTAAATCAACCAGCTCCCAAGTACTGTTTTTCTTAGTCGATTCCAGCTCCTCCTTCATCACACACCCACTTTGAATTGCTTAATGCATCTTTCGTGCTCACAGGCTCGGATTCATCCATAAGCATAAAGTGAATAAGATCACCTTCAATGTTGATCTCATTATCATGGAATACTTCACAATCTCAGAGCCTTTGAGGTAGACCTCTGTTTCTTGTTGGTCGTCTACTGGATTCACCATTTTCGAACTCAACCAGCTGCTGCACGGGACATGCAGAACCTATATTTTCTGCATTTTCTTCAGGAAATCGATTTCAAGATATATGGGAATCAATTTCTTCTTCTGAAAAACCAGTTCCAGCAACTTCAGGATGCAAAATGCTCGAGGAAAATCAATTTCCAGAATCAGGGGAATCGATTTCTACAATTGTCATGGACTTTTTTCTACTGCCAAACAGCCTCACTTCGTCCATGACCATATCTTGACTTACCGCAATCTTCTTTCTACTCATATCAAATAACTTGTAGCCTCTAGTAGGATGATAACTAACAAGTAACATCATCTCACCTTTGTCATCCAACTTCCTACGAAGCTGACCCGAAATATGTCGAAATGCTACTGAACCAAAAACTTTCAAATGACTCAAATTGGGTTTAGGTCCAGACCATACCAGAGTTACTTTGTTCAGCTTCTTAGTATGGCACCTATTCAACAAGTAGGCGGATGTATACACGGTTTCACCCCATAGTTCATTCGGTAAGCTCTTTCCCTTCAACATGATACGAATCATATTCATTATTGAACGATTTCTTCTCTCGACAACACTATTTTGTTGAGGCGTATAAGGTGGCATAACCTCATGTACTATACCCTCAACATCACAATAATTCCCAAAATCACTCGAGGTATACTCGCCTCCACCATCGATTTTGAGAATTTTTAACTTGTGACCACTTTGTTGCTCTTCCATGGATTTAAAACGTTTGAACACATCAAACACCTCATATTTCCTCTTGATTAGATAAATCCATAGCTTCCTACTAAAATCATCAATAAATGTGACAGAGTACATATTTCTATCATATGAGTCAACTTGCATTAAACCACACACATCAGAGTGCACCACCTCAAGATGATGTTTGGTCCTATGATCTGTATCCTTGCTGAAACTATTCTTGTGTTGCTTCCCTTGAACACACTCTTCATAAATCTCAGTTGGAACATTGATCTTGGGCAGCCCAATCATCATACTATTCCTTTGTAATGCGTCGAGGTCTTGAAAATTGAGATGTCCAAGATGGTAATGCCACAACCACTCATCACGACTTGCCTCTGTAGAAAGACACTTGTGCTTCATCACTTTCAACTCTATCTTGAAAGTACGATTTGCAGTCATGGGTGCTCTAAGAATTAAAACTCTGTTTCTGTCCAAAACGCGTAAAATCTTGTTTTCCATACGAATTATCTAATTCTTCTCAAGAGATTACATTTAATTCTAGGAATGCATAACACATCTTAGATCAATGAGTGACTCCCATCCTTTTTCATGATCAAAACATCACCCACATCATCGACCGCTAAAGTGGTGTCATCTGCGAATTTTACTCTATTCGTTGTGGCTTGATTGATTTTGACAAACCAATAATTTCTACCCATCATTTGCGTTGAACAACCATAATCCAAGTACCACTCATCACTACCTTGGAATCCATCTCGAAGGGTTACCATTGTGTTTCACTCCGAACGTGTTTCTGTAGAATTTTTTGCACTGCAGACGCTGCTGCCTAGCTTCTGACAACTGTTACTGCTGCTGTCCAGTAGCTTTTCCATGCCATAATTCTCCTATGTGATCATTACCATAATTATATTATCATCATCCACCTCTTGTCTTGCAACCTTAGCTTCATCACCTTGATTTTCTTTCAATTTTGCATTACATTCCTTTGCAAAATGCCCAAGTTTTTGACAATTGTAACACTTTACACAACTTTTGTCAAACTTCTTGGTGTTGTTTCCTTGACCACTACCTTTGGATCTACATTCACCTCTTAGTGCCATTAAACCCTTTGAATTTTGTGAATCTTTTCCACCAAAATTATGGAAATTTGTCTCCCCTTTTGAAGACCATTCTCCTTTCGATCTCTTGTTCTTCTCATTGAACCGTGCTTGCAATGCAATCTCCGCTTTGGCTTTGTCATTTCCGCTTTCATCCATTATTTGTTCATGAGCCTCTAATGAGATTTGAAGCTCCTCCTTTATCATGGTAAGAATATTCTTTAATTGTTCGATTGCAACCACTATGTTATCGAATCTTGACGTTAAAGAATGCAAGATCTTTGCTACCATATTCTACACAGACACGGTTTCACCACAAGACTTCATTTGATTCACCAAATGCGTTATACACGTAACGTAACAATTGATCGAATCTTTCTCTTCCATTTGCACTAGCTCAAACTTCTTCTTGTGAGTTTGTAACTTCACAACATTCGCTTTATCAGCCCCTTCATAAGCTTTCTTCAAGATCTCTCAAGCTTGCTTCGTCGATGCGCAATCACCAACATTTTCAAAGTTGTCACTATGATGCAAGAATGTATCAAGAAGAGTGCCTTGTAGTCTTTATTCTTCTCTTCCTTGAATGTATCTTATTGAGCAGTTGTAGCTTCTACCCTGTTGCACCCCAAAATTTACCCTCTTGATTTAGGCTTATGTTTCATCATGAACATCATATTGCATTGCATTCATACTTTGTGATGGGATCAAAGTACTTTGGTTATCTAGTATTCCTCAAGCTTTGAAGGTTGGTTGATTGACAAGTTTCTCAAGCAGAATCTTATTATCTAAATCTCTGGATCTTTCAAGCTCAAAAGTTATTGCATATCTCAAGATATTTTATCCATCTCTTTGAATCATCAGAGGATTGAAGTTTGTGTTTGATTACAAGGGGAATCACTCTTTGGATTCACTAGTCAAATTAGGGTTTTGTTTGAGCAAGGGTATTGGTAAATGTACAAGTCTTGGTTTGGGGAGCTACAAAATCTCATTGGTATTTAAAAAGTCTTTGCACAAGGAATTGGTCAAGATGCCCAGAGGATTTGATGTTTTGGAGATGATTCATTAGTCTCCTAAGGTGTTGACCAAAATTAGGGTTTGAGTTTTTATCAGGATTTCTTGAGAATTTTGAAGTGAAACTTTGCGCATGGCCTCTATATATTTGGAATATCATATGTCTAGAGTTTTGGTCATCAATTTTGAAGGGAAGTGGATCAATTGATTCAGAGGAGCAAAATGGTCATTTTGGTCAAAATCAGTCAAAGTCAAGGTTGACCAAGTGAATTTTTGGCCAACCATTAATTCAAGGATGTACTTTTCATATTTCAAGTCCATTTTTGTCATTAGATCAAAGAGATTGAGGTTTGGGTTGAAACTTGTTCTTGAAGAAACCCTAAAAATTTCTAATTTTGGAAAATAAGGACTTAATTTCAAAAATTCATATTTTATTCACCTTTAATCAATAAAATGAAAATGAAGTATGCTTGGAAAGCTAAGAGGCTGATCTTTCATCTCCTTTTGGTCTCATGTACAAATTGGCAAGGAATCAATTATTATGGTCTTTTGAAATCATAAAATTATAGGTCATTTTCCAAAATTAGTGAATTTCAAGCTCAATTTTGAGAAACTTAATGAACTCAATTGCAAAAACTCAAAACTAAGGGATTGTATATATTTTCAATAGCTTTCTAAATTGTGCTCATTTGTATCAAAATTCAAAAGTATAAACAAGTTGTGGACCTTGGAATTTTGAGGCTTTTCATTGAATTCATGCATGCCATGCAAATTGCAAATTCTTGATAAATTGATTTGTGGCCTTTTGTTTCACTTTAAACTTGGCCCATGACCAATATGCAATGTACCAAGGCCCCATCATGCCAAAGCTTGAGCTTCACATGGGCAAATGCAAAGGGAATTCGTGATTTTGCAAAAAGTGGCATGAAGTTGCCTAATCACCAACACTAGCTTAATACAAGGATTTAAGTCTTAATTTTGTTGCTAATCTCTTCCTGAGGTAAAATGGACTGAAATGCACGTAAAAAGCAAGCCCACTCATGAGGGATTGGAGGGTTGCATGTGCATACTTGATTTTGGCAAAAAGAATATTTCATTCTTTCCAAGAGCTTTCAGCGTGAAAAATCTATCCTACCCTCCTCCTGATGCTCTATATATTGAGGAGCAAGCCTCAGTGAGCGGGGTTCGTGCTTCATTTCATCCCTGAAAGCAGAAAACTCCATAGCTTGTTGCTTTGCATTTTTCTTCAATTCTTCCATTTCCCTTGCGCGTTTTGGTCAATTCTTCTTGCATTTTCTTCTCCAAGTGATAAGGATTGAAGATCGAGGCTTGGTTTGCAACTGGAGTGAAGGAGACAGTAGATCCATTTTTTCTCAAAGGTTTTAATTCTCAGCTTTGGATTTTGATTTCTAGCCGTGCATTGTGTGATTTAAGTTCATAATCATGTTGTTTGAAGTCCATTAAGTGTTTTTGAAGCTTCAGAGCTTTTAATTTGATGAGATATGCATGAATGATGCATCTGAATTTTTCTGTTCAGTGAGTTTTTGACATTTTTGCATGATATGTTCTTGATCCATGGTTCATTATTTGTTGTGATTCGAATTGCATATTGAAGTATGAAATGTTGGCTTGAATTTGCACGAAATTTTATGGAAAATGGTGTAGAATTGAGTATGTTATGTTGACTGGAAAATGAGATGATGAACTGGATCATGCACACGTTTTTTCCCTAGCCAGAGGTTGAAGATGATTACGTGGCCTCCTCTGGTTGGCTGGCTAACTTATTTATTTAATTCATTTGAATTTTTTTTTATAAATTGATTTCCATAATTTTATTTCTTGCTCAAAAATGATTGAAAAATTCTGAAAAAATTATCACAAATTCAAAATAATATTTCTGACCTTGTGTACTTTGTTGATAATTTTTTTGAAAATGTTTTGATTGGTTCAAAAATTGATGAGTTTAATTAATTGTTTGTTTAGTATTTATTTTTGTTTTAATATTTCTTTGATTTGGAAAATTGCACAAAAAATATTTTTGACTCATAAAATCATGTGAAATTTGATTAGTTTTTTTTCATTTTTGATAATTGAATGTATTTCAAGAGTTAAATTGTTAATTGTTTTGTTTAAATTTTACTTTAATACTTCCATTGGTTCAAAAATTCTCAAAAAAATCATGTAAGTTGTTTTTAATCATAGGATCTGAACATATTTTCATTTTTGACCTTTTGTGTTTTTTGGCTAGGGCTTGCATTTTTGCCCTTAAATAATAGTTCAATTATTAATTGTTTGTTTATTTTTTATTTTAGTATTTCCTTTATTCAAAAATTCCACAAAAAATCAGGGATGTGTATTTTTAGTTCTAATATTTGAATATAATTTTGGTTGGGCATTTTTCTGATTTTTCATTTAAATATTATTTTGATATGTGAATATTTGTTAATTGACTAATTGTTTGAATTTAGTTTCATTTTTGACTTTGCTTTAATTCAAAAAAATGTAAAAAATATACTTTCTGACATTTAGGGTTTCTTGGTGATTGGTATGACCTTGGTTTAATTTGTTTGAATTATGATCTTACTTAATCAATATTTAAGATTAAAAATCAAAATTTAGGGTTTTGTTGCTTATGGTGCAAGTTTCATTTTCAAAACCACTATGCCCGGGATTTTCAATAGAATCCAAGTCTTGATTAGGGTTCATGAATGTATTTAGAATTTTAAAACCATCTATCTTGATTTTTTTCAACTTGGTTTGACCTTTTTTCACTAATTATTTTGAAAACTTGTCTAGTTTGGTAGTTTTGCCAACTAGTCTTGAACTTTGGACTTCATTTGGTCTCCTCCTCAATCATTCATGAACTTAGGGCTTGCATTTTGAATTCTATACCTTTCAAAGATGCTATTATTTTTTTGGTTTGAATTATGGACCCTAATTTCCATTTTTGGTGTAATTTTGAAGTGAAGGTACCCAATTGATGTTGCATATCTTGTTACAATTTGTTTGATGGCCAATGAACTTGAGTGAGGCCTATAATTGGGCACCTAATGATCATTTTGATTCTGATTATTCATGACATCATCAAACCATTTTGACTCAATGTCCCATGCTTGGATGTTTGAACCTTCTAATGCATTGTGTGGAACCCCTCTTCTATTGTGCTTATGAGTTGTGATAATTTATTTGAGAATGTTTGAAATGTATTTGCTACTGATCTTCATGGTCTTTGTTCATATTATTCTCAAGCTCCTATGATCCTTGATTGATATTAAATTGTCAACTCAACATGGTGATAGAAAGGAGCAACATTCCTCTGATTATTTTGACCTAATCTGCGCATATGCTTGTTTCCTCTTGTCTATCATGTCTAATGTTTGATAATTGTCACCATGTTGTTCTCACTTTATCATGTTGCATCCATCCCTTATGTGAGTAATTATTCACCTTATGGAATACTAACTTGGTTGTTGAATATGCGAGGTACTCTGAGAAATTTGCCACTTTTGGCTTGAAGCTTTGGTGTTTCACTTTATTTGTGGAACACAATTTATTATATTGGAACTATTCTTGTGTTTGGCATGTTTGATGGTTTATGCAGGATATACATACATGTGATTGTGAATGCTATACATTGCCCATGGGATTTGTTCATATCTGATAAATTACTTACATCCTGATGGTGTAATTTCTGACTCGATTTGTCTACTGATGCCAGCTTGCTTGAAGTTTCTCTGGGTTTCTTTTATTCTTGCTTAATTGCTACATATAGTTATCTGTTTGGTATTGTACTATTTCCTTTCTCCCATTTTCATTTTGCATAGTTCTCTGACTGCATGATGGGACCTCTGTTGCTGATATATTCCAAGAGGCCCTCTGGTTTTTGTCTTATACATGTGTTGTGTTTACTTGTTGATCGATGAGTCACTCAATTTAGAAATTGAGATCACGACTTCGCTCTCAGTGCATGTTCCCTATAGGATGTTTATTGCTTTTCTTCATTAATTGTTTATCAATGAGTGACTCAATTTAGAAATTGAGATCACGACTTCACTCTCAGTGCATGTTCCCTATAGGATGTTTATTGCTTTTCTTCATTAATTGTTGATTGATGAGTCACTCAATTTAGAAATTGAGATCACAACTTCGTTCTCATTGCATGTTCCCTATAGGATAGTTTTGTTAAGCTTCCTTTAACATGTTGACTAAGATAGGAATCCATGTATGCTAACATAGGATAGGATTTTCCTTTAAACTCAACCTTAGAGTCAACCATTATATGATAACACTAGGGGTAGTTCTAGGCTAGTTTCCCTTAGTGGTTTTTTCCTTCCTTTGCATTTTGCATCTTAAAACAAAAACTGTTTTCTTGGCAAATCATAAGACATTGCTAATGAACTCAAACCCTTCTTCAAAGTAAAATATACAAACCAATCTTACTTTGTCTGTGATATCTTTAAGCTGATGTTTCGCCATCGCACATGTTTGGTATCCTACTTTGATTTTCAATATCATCGTTAGGTGTGATGTTTTGTCATCCATTTTATTGATGTTTCGCCATCCTTGCCATGATACTTTGTTATCTCTTAGCCGATGTTTCGCCATCGTACATTTGTTTGAAGCTGATGTTTCTCCATCGCACATGTTTGGTATCCTACTTTGATTTTCAATATCATCGTTAGGTGTGATGTTTTGTCATCCGTTTTATTAATGTTTCGCCATCCTTGCCATGATACTTTGTTATCTCTTAGCCGATGTTTCGTTGTTGTACATTTGTTTGAAGCCGGTGTTTCGCCATCGCACATGCTTGTTATCCTACTTTGATTCTCAATATCATCGTTAGGTGTGATGTTTTGTCATCCATTTTATTGATGTTTTGCCATCCTTGCCATGATACTTTGTTATCTCTTAGCCGATATTTCTCCATCGTACATTTGTTTGAAGCTGATGTTTCGCCATCGCACATGTTTGGTATCCTACTTTGATTTTCAATATCATCGTTAGGTGTGATGTTTTGTCATCTGTTTTATTGATGTTTCGCCATCCTTGCCATGATACTTTGTTATCTCTTAGCCGATGTTTCGCCGTCGTACATTTGTTTGAAGCCGGTGTTTCGCCATCGCACATGCTTGTTATCCTACTTTGATTCTCAATATCATTGTTAGGTGTGATGTTTAATCATCTATTTTATCGATGTTTTTCCATCTATACCATGATACCTTGTTATCCTTTAGACGATGTTTTGCCATCGCACATGTTTGTTATCCTACTTTGATTCTCAATATCATTGTTAGGTGTGATGTTTTTTCGTCTGTTTTATTGATGTTTCACCATCTTTGCTATGATATCTTGTTATTTTGAAGACGATGTTTTGACATCACACATGTTTGTTATCCTGCTTTTATTTTCTATATCATCATTAGGTGTGATGTTTTGTCATCTGTTTTATCACTTGATGTTTTGCCATCTCTGACATGTTACTTTGCTATTATTTTGTCGATGTTTTATCATCTCTTTTGTTTGATTGTTTTTATTCGATGTTTTGCCATTTTGACTGTTTTTTGTTGTCTTAACTAAAAAACACAAACCAACCAAAACATATAAGCCTAACTACGGCTGCTCTGATTCCTTAAAAGGGATACGTAGGCATTGGGGTAGGGCCCAACTGAGCACAATTTTTATTTTCCCTACATTTGTTTCTTCTTTTTCTTCCGCATGCATTCCCTTTTCAGTTGTAAACCATAGACATAGGATTTGACCACACCCATTTAGATTAGACAATAAGAGTGGATACTGTAGAGTATTACGAGCGTGTGGGGTGCTAACACCTTCCCCTCGCGTAACAAACTCCCTTACCCGATCTCTCGGTCGAAAGATCGTGATTTCTCCCTTTTCAGGTTTTCTCGATGTTTACCTTTCCCTTTCGGCGGGATAAAAGACATTCGGTGGCGACTTCATTGATGTTTCATTAACATCCAGATGACAGGTTCTGGCCGCGGTGTTTCTTACCCCATATGGTGTAACACCATCATTCACTACTTCGAGAACGTCTTGATACCCAAACAAAACTTTCATTTATTTGCACCACTTGTCATAGTTCTTGGAATAAAAAATTGGAAGGTTGGTAGGGATTCAATCATTGGAAACAGTAGACATGTTTGTAGTGGATTAATGGATCACAACCAAGGCTTTTGATGCCAAATATTGGAACATACACAAAAATAAGTTGGTGAATCAATGGTGAAAAGTGGTTAATTGGAGAAGATGAAGTTTCGAGAGAAATTAGAGATTATTAGAGAGAGAGAGAGAGAGAGAGTAATTGAGGAGAAATATCAACATTAGCATTAACTAACTCAAATCATTACAAGAGGTATTTATAGGCAACACTAAAACAAGGTGGAACCAAAATAGGCCTAAAATAGCTAAAATATTTCAAACCGTCGCACCAAAAATCGATTTCTCCAAACAAGGAAATCGATTTCCTGAACTGAAATTGCAACTTTCAGAAAATATCAACGGGTGGAAATCGATTTCCCATTTTTCGGAAATCGATTTCCTCTGCAAAAATTTCATATTTTTGATTTCCAGAAGTGCTTCTCAAATAAGTTGTTTCGATGAAACGATTCTTGAAACTTCCAGAATGCATCTGAATTATTATCAAATTCCAATAGTATGTTGATGATGGTAGATAAAGTTAGTAAGTTAAATGGATTTAGGGTTAAATTAATTACTTTTACAATAATATTTCAAACACTTTTAAAATGTTTATAGTCAGCGCGTAAAAATATCTAAAATAATTCAATCTATATTTGAGTCTGCATAAGATAGATAAAAACTTGAATGTAGTGAAGATGAAATCTAGATTTTACATAAAAGAAAATAATATAATGTTGGATTAAATATATGATCCTCCCTGCAATGTAGATCAATTTCCCTTTACCCATGTAATTTTTTTTTTTTGGATTCCCTCTAAGCGTACAATTTGAACACTGTATCTGGGGGTAAATAAATAAATAATTGCTATGAGAGAACTTGTACAGTTATAGGGAAAAAGATATAGAAATTTTAACATTTCAAGAGGATCCAATTTTTTTAACAGGTGATAAACCAAATATCACATATATTGCATGGGGTATTATATATTCAACCTTATAATGTTATGTGATTTTCATATCTGAAATGGTCTATTTATAAGTTAAATGGTATTGATTCACAAGATTGTAACACAACTCATAATGATACACATCATTTTAGAAACACTTCACACTAAGTGGTGTAATTTTTCACCTTTTATCAACTATTGCAACACTTCACAAGGTGTTGCCATTTTCGAATTAAAAAATAACAAATTGAAGCAACGACTACATAAAACATGAGCAAACAACCACAACCTATGTGTGATGGCTTGACATGCCTACAAGCCACCACTATCGTGTCTATGTCCATGTCTCTGATCCCAGCTCCGATGTCGGAGTTGGTGTCGTCGGTGGCGACACCGACAAGGGAAATGATCTTGGCTTCTATTAGGGAGATGATTAAGAAACACTATGCTAAACAAAAAAAACAAAAAATCAAGAACCCTAGCACATTAGATATTCAAAAGAAGAAACTTAGACTACCGAATTTTTTGGGACCAAAGCAGGTTGAATAAACTTGAGCTATGAAGGATACAAACCTTGTGTGGGTTACACCAAAGCTTGCTTATGAGGAGAGGGGATTTTTCCTACCAAGCCCAATCCTAGTAGATATTTAATAAAGAATAACCTTATTGGGTCATTCCTTTAACTGATGACCTAATGAAAAAATAGTACATAAGTTTAAAAAGACTGAAGAAGAAGATATTTATACTTAAAGTGACGTCAAAATAATAACTCAGAAGATAAATATCAATCATCAAAAGATTATAGAACTTGTCAAAGCAGGTATGCCCTCGCCTTTAGAAAGAAAGCTTGGTTCGAGTAAAAAGAGGAATACCTTTAAATAATATAATGAAATATATCTTCAAGTTGGAAATATGAGCGGTCTATAGGGAGACCGAAAAACATGAAACCCTTGGAGGATTCTTATAAAAGGGGTGACAATCACCAAATCGGGTACACACGCAAATTCCCTTAAATATCTTATACCTATCATATATGATGATTAAAGACTTGGGCGTCAGAGTGTGTGCAAGAAAACCTCGCTTCATATCCATCAGAGACTACTCAAAGTGAAAAACAAGACTAAAGAAACTTCCTCGCCAAGAAGAACAATTTCATATATCATTAAGATGCGTCAAAATTAAAATGACCGGAGAAATTTTATATAACATTAATGTTAACGCATCTTGATGACATATGAAATGATTATAAATTATGTTAAAAGTGTTGGAACAAAGGATTAAAGAAAGATGAATATTGTGAAAAACAAGAAGAATAAGAGAGAAGAAGAAGAAGAGAGAGAGAGAGAGAGAGAGAGAGAGAGAGAGAGAGAGAGAGAGAGAGAGATTGTTGAGTTAGTTAGTGTAACTAAATCTTGAAACTGAAAAATGTTATTATTGTTACTGCGGTTATGTGGATTACAAAGTAATGGCCCTTTATATAGGCAACATGCCCCGGCCCAAATATAAGCTAAAGCCCAAATAACAACTAACAAGAATTAACCAACTAATGCACCCCCTTAATTCATGTTATCAAGACTTCTCATCCCAATGCCTTTCTTTAACTCTTCAAATCTCACATTCTTCAGAGGTTTAGTGAATATGTCAGCTAGTTGCACTTCTGTCTTGCAATGTTCTATTTCAAGCTTCCCTTTGTTTACTTGGTCTCTCAGAAAATGATATCTTCGTTCAATGTGCTTACTTCCACCATGACACATTGGGTGATTCACAAAATTTATTGCTGACTTGTTATTAACAAACAACTTCATCTTCGATTCTATTGTTTCGAGCTCTTCAAGTAGAATTTTGATCCATGCTGCTTAGCATGCAGCATATGATGCAACCACATATTCTGCTTTGCATGAAGACAAAGCCATAATGCTTTGCTTCCTCGAACTCCAGGAGATTGGAGCTCCTTCGATCATGAAAATGTACCATGTAGTACTCCTTTTTTCATCTGGATCTCCACTGAAATCTGAGTCAGTGTATCCATGCACTTCGACCTCTATATTATTCTTCGATCCTTTTGGCAACAGCACACCATGATCAATAGTTCCCTTGATGTATCTCAACACCCTCATTACTGCAAAGAGATGACATTCCTGAGGCTTCTTCATAAATTTGCTCAATAATCCTACACTTTGGCAGATATCTGGTCTAGTATTGCAAAGATACCTCAATGATCCAATGATTTGTTTGTAAAGGGTCGAACTTACAAATTCATCATTTGATTCCTTCTTCAGCTTTGCTCCAGTCTCTAATAGAGTAACAACTGTGTTACAGTTGCTCATATTGAACCTCTTCAATATATCTTGAGTATACTTCGTTTGATGCAAGAAAACTCCTCCTTCGATGTCTTTGAATTCCATTCCCATGAAGTAGGAAAGATTCCCTAAATCAGACATTTCGAATTCCCGCATTAACTTTGAATTTACCTTAATTATCTTAGCTTCATCTGCACCTGTAATGATTAAGTCATCAACATAGAGGCATAAAATGATTTGATTGGCACTTTCGACATCATTTACATACACTTTATGTTCAGAGACACACTTTGTGAACTCTGCTTCGATTAGGAAGCTATCTATCCTTTTATTCCAAGCTCTAGGAGCTTGTTTAAGCCATAGAGAGCCTTCCTCAATCTATAAACCTTTGAATCCTTCTCTAATGACGTCGAAGCCTGGTGGTTGAGTGACATAGACTTCTTCTTCCAGAGGCCCATTCAAAAATGCTGACTTCACATCAAGTTGGTGCATTTTTTATACTCTATATGTAGCTATTGAAACAACAATCCTGATTGTTTTGATCCTAGCAACAGGCGCATACACTTCATCAAAGTCAATACTTGGTTGTTGTAGAAAACCTATGGCCACCAGTCTTGCCTTGTACTTTGCAATCTAACCATCTGGCCTTCGTTTCACCTTGTAGATCCATTTCACATCAATTGGTTTCTTGTTGGTTCTATCGACAAGTTCCCAAGTGTTGTTCTTCTTAATGGCTCCAAGTTCTTCTTTCATGGCTTCACACCAATTCGAATTGCTCAAGGCTTCACCCAAGTCAATTGGTTCTGCTTCAACCATAATCATGGCTTCTTCGATTAAGTCACCATCAACATCTATTGCTTGATCTGGAAACGTCTCATATCCAGTCAGCCTAGTTGACTCAGTTCTCCTTCTTGTGGATCTTATTTTGTTCTGCACAGGTGGTTCTTCATTTCGACTAGTCAAAGTATCACCTTATTCATTTTGACTTGTCGAAGCTTCATCTTCTTCGAACACGATTGGGGTTGTGTCTGATTCTTGTCGAACTGCAATTTAACTCCAATCCCATCCTTTGCTTTCGTCTACAAAAACATCTCTACTGATCACTAGTTTATCTTCGATTGGTGAATACAACTTGTATGCACCAGTTGAATGATAACCTATGAGCACTATGACTTCACTTCGATCATCCAACTTCTTTCTCAATTGTTCAGGTACATGCCTGAAACACATTGATCCAAAAATTCTAAGATGACTTACATTTGGCTTCAACCCTGTCCAAGACTCATATGGTGTCTCTTAGACCATCTTCTTCATTGGGCATCTATTTAGAATGTATATCTTCTTCGTTGGGCATCTATTTAGAATGTATACTACTGTCGAAGCTGCTTCAGCCTAAAATCTCTTAGGCATATTCTTAGCTTTCAACATACATCTAGTCATGTTCAATACACTTCTATTCTTTCTCTCAGTAATGCCATTATGCTGAGGCGTATAGGGTACAACAACCTCATGATCTATACCTTCCTCATTGCAAAATCTGGCAAATTCTGCTGAAGTATATTCACCACCCCCATCAGTTCTTAACTTTTTCAATTTGCAGCCACTTTGTTTCTCAGCATGCAACTTGAACTTCTTAAACTATGTGAATACCTCACTCTTCCTTTCAATGAGGTAAATCCACATATGTATGGTGAATTCATCAATGAAAGTAAGTAAATACTTGTTACGTCCATTGGACTTTACATCGAAAGGTCCACACACATCTGAATGAACCAGATCTAGTTTTTGCCTTGACCTTATAGGCAAATCACGTTTGAATGCCTTCCTTGCCTGCTTAGCTTTGTAGCATTCTTCACATATCTGCTTTGGTTCCTTCATATACGATAACCCAAGCACCATTTTCTTCTAATTAAGCATACATAAACTTTTGAAGTTTAGATGTCCATACATGTGATGCCATAGCCATTTCTTGTCTTCTTATGCAGTTGAAGCAAGATATTTATCCTTGAAGACACGTCCATGAAACTGAAGCACTCAGTAAATTCTGGACATTTCCAAGATAGAATTTGGTTAGAACTTCTGGGCCAATTTTCACGTAGGTTCAATAAGAATTTGAGAGAGTAATTCAAAGAGGGTCTGCAAAGCATGTTACAAGATTTCTGAAAAGTTTGAGAGCTCCTTCAGAACATGCTGGAGCAGGGAGATTCAAAGATCAGAAGTTGGATATTTGTACTAAGTTACATTGATGTTGAACTTCTGATCGGGATTAAGTTATGATACATAATCTCATATTTCAAGTTTTCTGCTTTGATAAATCTAATCATCATTTAATGCTCACACCCACTTTTGAGTCTTTATCCAAAGGATTTCCCCACGTGTGACATAGAAGTACCATTGTTGTCCTTGAAAAGAAAACTTTTGTACAAACTTTATGATGGGCCCATGCTTTACTTTTGCTTCTGAGGGTACTTTTACATAAATCATGCTTACAAATTCAGATTAGGCGCGGCTGAAACTTCTAACCACCCTACTTTGTGCCTTGAACCATACTTGTTTAAACATGCTTCAAGAACAAGTCATCGCCATAGCCTATGATGGCTATACTCTTGACTTCTCCAAGCTCCTAAATCCTTGCCTATAAATTGGACTTCATTTGCAACTGTAAAGAGGTGGAAAATTGAAAAGAAAAGCCTTGAAACCTTGCTAAAAACTCCCAAGAACTTTAAGCTACAACCTATACACAAAACCTGCTAAACTTCTGGTTTTTTACACCCAAACTCTAATTTTCTTGCACCTTTCTTGGCCAAATCACCCACACAGTTTCTAATATACATTTAGAAATAATCCCAACTTCTGTTTGCAGACTGTAATTCAATCTCCACCAACCTCTATTTCAAAAAATCATAACATTGCTTCTTGGCTGCTCCAGAACATTCTAGCCATTCATAGTTCAAGTTAAAGGTTGTTCTAGCTTTCTGAGAATTGAAGGAAGCTGACCAGAACATTACAACAGTCAGAACTAGGTTCTAGTTTACAGAACAATTTCCAGCTGCAAGGTAAGTTTCTTCTGACTTTTATCTCACTACTTAGGCATTGATAGGCTTGCATGTTCAAAAATATAATGTAGACATCCTGACTCTGATTCTGTACATATTTATGAATTTCATGTATTATGGCCTACGTAGAGAGAGTTTTAGATCATAACTTCCTGAGGAAATTAGGTTTCAGAATTAGAATTAATCAAATTCATGCTTGCTATATTTACAGTTCTGATGCTTTATAGTTCTGAAACCATGATGAAATTTTCCATAACTGCTATGTTTGCATCTTTTGTTTTTATTGAGAAATGACTAAGTTGCAAATGCTCTGGTTGGCATGGAGAAGGAAATGAAGTTCATCATCAGAGTTTACTTTGTAATATATGTTTATGTGTTTTCTTCTAATATCAGATGTATAGCCACCCCAGTGGTATAGAGCGCACGAATAAGACATTAGTGTTAAGGGTCCTGAGTTCTAGCCCCAGAAACACCTTTTTATGTTTATTTCCTGACACTTTTACCCCATTAGTTAGACCATAACTTCTAGATCAACCCCCTTTATTTGCTCTTCAAAACACTGATCTTGGGCCAGAACTTCTAGATACTCTCATACAACAGCATTGATATTTCACTTGCCCATTATCAAAACTTCTAGGTTTCCAGTTACATTAGAACCTCTAAACTCTCTCAAACAACCAGAACTTCTGGCTTGCCAATGACATTAGAACTTATAGACTCCCTCATCAATCAGAACTTCTAGGCTTTCCTTTGTTCCCAATGACCCCAGAGCTTTAATGCGTCCGGATCTAGAACTTCTGACCTTCCCCTTTTCTACTAACATTTTCTTTCTGATTTGCAGCGCATCAGAGTCATAGTTTCTGCCCCTTACTTCTGTCCTTTCAACAATGCGCTGATTCTGATTATTTTCCCTTTTATTATTTTTAATATCACTTCTATTTTCATTAATAAAAAAACACCAAAAAATACTTTATATTCATACCCTTTGTTTTATTTTCTTTTAGAATCAAAAAGACCAAAAATATTTTCTTAAGAAAATTTATTTCCTCTCTTAACAAAAACAAAAACCAGTCTATTTTTACATTTTTCTTGGGCATTATTTCAATATGGTTGTAATAGATAATTATGTCTTTCATTTTTTGCAACCCCCATTTGTAAATTTGTACACTCCATCCCCTTAATGATTGTAATAACATAGAATATTTAATTTTCGCAATTTATCGTTTTCATATAAATGCTAGTAATTAGGATTTGTATGGCAAGAGAATAACAACAAGTAGACAACCCTCATTCAAAGACTAAATGCATGCAAATCAAACACACTATTCACACATGCACCCCTATGGTTAACTTCACTTATTGCCTAAAAAATGGTTATGTTATACATGTGAGATGTCTTAGCAAAAATAATCAAAATGCAAGATCATAGTCCCTCGATGACGCTACGAATGTTGCCTTACAAATGATCCTAGTCCCTCAAGAGAAATGTTAAGATATCTCATAACATTGCTATCATGACTATACGATGACTCACGCCTGTCCCTTTTACATCCAAAGATAAGGCTTATTATCAATCAATGGTAAGATAGAAACATCTAAAGAAGGAGGAGAAGAACACAAGACTTTTGAGTAGGTAGAAACGTTCTTAGTTGCTTGCTCATTTTAAAAAAAAACATCTTTTCATACACACATTAAACACTTTCAAAACATGAAATATTTTCAAAAGTCCAACACTTTGTATACATTCTTGTAAAGACAAGAATCATTGCAAAGTTTGCCTAAACGAAGGCGCTTTTCACAAATACTTTCAAAAACCACCACAAAGCACATTTTCAAACAAAATTAATGATCTAGCAAGCAACTAAGATTCCATAGATAACTATATATGAAAAGGGTGCTAACACCTTTCCTTTTCATAATCTATCCCCCGAACTCAAGAAAATAATCTCAAAGGTCTTTCCTGTTCTTTTCACCCTTTCCTTTATTTGGATAAAAGAAAAATCGATGGCGACTCTTACTATCCGCAACAATTGCGATCAAACGCAAAACATATCAATTCAGTTCTCCCACTGCGTTACACCTGCCATCTGCAAACTTTATCACCTTTTTGAATGACTTATCTAACTTGGTAAACCGGTTTTTATTTCCAGTCATGTGGTTGCTACATCCTGAATCCATATACCACATGTTGTTTTTCTCAGTGTTCGATTGAGTGTTCACCAATAACAACACATCATCAGAATCACTACTTCCAGCTCGTGCATATTGAGCTTCGTCACTATCTTTCGACCTTGCAGCTTTCTTGCTTCGACAATCTCTAGCATAGTGGCCAAAACCTTGACAATTGTAACATTGCATCCCTTTCGTGTCAACTTTCTTCCCATAATACTTGTTTCCCACTTCTTTCGAATCAGTATTCTTGCTTGACTTCTCATTACCACAAGATTCTTACGCTGCTTCGATTTCTCTTTTCCAACTTTCTTGTTGAATCTTGATTACAATGCTTGTTCAGCTGTCTTCTTCCTTTCTGAGTTTCTTTGCTGCAGCCTCATTTCATGAGCCTCCAAAGAAGCCTGAAGTTCTTCCAACTTCATCTCAGATAGATTCTTAGCCTCTTCGATTGTTACAACAAAGTAATCAAAATCTGCAATTAGAGATCTTAATACCTTTTCTATCTTCTGCAGATCCGTTAGTGCTTCACCATACGCCTTTATATGGTTTGTTAGCATCACCACTCTTGAGAAATATCCTGAGACAGATTCATTCTCTTTCATCTACAGCATCTCATACTGCTTTCTCAGAGTTTGCAACTTCACCTTCTTCAGTTTCTCATCTCCACCATACAACGACTTCAACTTTTCCCAAGCTCCTTTTGTTGTTTCTTCTTCGATTATCTTCTCAAACACATCATAATCCACACACTAGTGAATCAAGAACAACGCCTTGCCATCTTTCTTCCTCTGATATTTGTTTGCAGCTTTCTAGGCTTTCGTAGCATCTTCCTCCAGTCGTGACATTCCATCATTCACGATTTCTACAACATCTTGAAATCTGAAAATAACCTTCATTTATGCCACCCATCTTTGATAGTTTTCACCTTTGAAAACCGGAAGATTTGCTGGAAATTGTGTTGAGGTTGTTGATCTGTTTGCCATTAGATTCTCTCTGAATCGCAAACAAGCTCTTGATACCAATTTGTTGGAACAAATAATTCAAGAAAGATGAATATTATGAAAAACAAGAAGAAGAAGAAGAAGAAGAAGAAGAAGAAGAAGAAGAGAGAAGAAGAGAGAGAGAGAGAGAGAGAGAGAGATTGCTGAGTTAGTTAGTGTAACTAACTCTTGAAACTAAAAGTTGTTATTATTGTCACTGCAGTTATGTAGATTACAAAGTAATGATCTTTTATATAGGCAACATACCCAAGCCAAAAACGAGATAAAGCTCAAATAACAAGTAACAATAATTAACCAACTAACAAAAAGTTGTTGTACTACAAAGAAAAGAAAATTAAATGATCTTTAGAATGTACTAGTCACATGGTGTCACACCTATTGTAAAAGGTTGTTTTTTTTTCTTCTATTGAGGATCTCAGGAGGGTTCTGGTTGTAGGATCGCGGACTATGTCTCATAGTATCCTTTGTGTATCTACCTGGACCCTGACTTCAATTTAAATATGGTTTAAAATGTCAATGTACAATATTGTATTAGAACACATGGTTTATTTCGTAAATAGTGTAAACCAAGAATTCTTTTTAAAATTGCAAGAGGTATTAGTGTCCCTTGCTTTAGATGAAGCAACTAGCAATAAAAAAATGTGGATGTTATGCTAGCATTTTGATAGATCTTGATTTGTTATAATTCTTCCCCAGTTTCTGTCGTGTGGAAAAGGAGAGTTATGCTTTTAATGTTGATGTTTAATATGAAAAACTACCTTTACTATGCCCTTTTTCTCATGTTATTGATCACTCATTAAAAAATAGTCGTGCAAAAAACTATACTGAACCGAGGAAGGAAAAGATAAACACTACGCCAAAAATAAGTTTTAGCAGCGCATAAAAGAAAACGCTTTTGGAAAAAAGCGCTGCTGTAGGTTTTTAAAAAAATTCGCTTAAAAAAGTGCTTTCAAAGGGTGCCTTAAGAAAGCGCTTCTAAAGGTCACCCTTAGAAAGCGCTTTTTGGGAAGCGCTGCTAAAGCTGGCCTTTCAGAGGGTACCTTAAGAAAGCGCTTTTCAAAAGCGCTGCTAAAGGTCAGCCTTAGAAAGCGCTTTTCCAAAGCGCTGCTAAAGCTGGCCTTTAGAAAGCGCTTTTAAAAGCGCTGCTATAGGATATGCTACGAAAGCGCTTTTTGATGTAAAATCGTTGTTATAGATGACCTTTAGAAAGCGCTTTTAAAAGCGCTTTCGTAGGTAGTTTTATAATAAATATCAAAACACAATTCGTATCACTTTTCTAAGCCCATTAGTTAAGCCCATACCCGAATTATTATTATAAGTTATTCAACAGAAACCCTTGTTGGAAACCATTTGCAGTATAGTCGCTCATCTTCGTTTCTCACAGCATCCCGTGAAGCCGCTCCAAAATGATTCGTTCGTTTTCACAGCTTGTTGAATTTTAAACTGTTATTCTAATTTCATTCTTATGTGATTATTGTTTGTGATTTTGGTTACAAACTAAGAGAACCAAGAAGGCCGGTATTGTTGGCAAATACGGTACGTTCTATCAATTTTCTTACTTTTCAACATTTTGTCTTGTTTGTTGTGCTTTTCGGTTTCAGATTTGTTTGTTTTGTAGATATTTATTTCATTTCAATTCACTATAAATATGTTTGTTCTAACCCTAAAAACTTTGTGGGTTTTTTAATTTCAATTAGGTTTAGCTTAGATTTTTTTGCTTCTAATTTAAATGAAATTCTCAGCTAAGATGAGTTTATGGTTTTTGTGTCGTAAATGGTGATAACTGATAGGTTTGTGTTCTAATTTCAGGCACCCGATATGGTGCTAGTTTGAGGAAGCAAATTAAGAAGATGGAAGTTAGTCAGCACAGTAAATTCTTCTGCGAGTTTTGTGGAAAGGTAGTTTTTTTTAAGGTGTTTTGTGACGAGTTTTTTTGATCTGCATTGGTTGATTATGTTCTCAATTTGTTGTATGTAGTATGCTGTTAAGAGAAAGGTTGTTGGTATTTAGGGCTGCAAAGATTGTGGGAAGGTCAAGGCTGGTGGTGCTTACACTTTGAAGTAAGAATCTTGCTCAAAAAACATGGTTTCTTAATTGATTCATTGCTTGTATATAGTTGCTAACCTTGTGATTTTCTTTGTGCTTATTATTTTGACAGTACTGCCAGTGTTGTGACTGTTCGGAGTACCATCCGAAGGTTGAGGGAGCAGACTGAGAGTTAGAAAGGAAGCAGTATTACAATTTTGTTATTTTTTGTTTTCAAAGTTATTGCAGAAACTCTTGTATGTCCTTAATTATTGTTATATTTGATTTGGATATTTGAGGAAGGTTTTGTAAGTGTATCAGTTATCTTTAGATTATTGAGTACTATTTAGTTTGAGCCACATCTTCTTGTTGTTAGGGTTGATTTTGTAAGACTGATTTTGAGTTACAATGCTGATAACAATGGTTTTATATATTTTGAGGTGCAAAAATAGTGTATATATATTTTGGATTACAATGGTATACAATGCATTACTGCGGTTTATGAATTACGGGTTATGGCAACTGGTTTATATAAATAATATGCTGCAAACAATGCAGGTATATGAATTATATAAATTATACCTCTAAAAAAAACACCCTATGAAAGCGCTTTTTCAAGAAAAAT
Source organism: Vicia faba (assembly GCA_948472305.1). NCBI lineage: Eukaryota > Viridiplantae > Streptophyta > Magnoliopsida > Fabales > Fabaceae > Vicia > Vicia faba. Next base: position 26,026,794 of record OX451735.1, read on the forward strand.
ACTGCCTTAGGTAACCTATGAAAGCGCTTTTTCACAAAAAGCGTTGTCTAAGGTAAACATATGATAGCGCTTTTCCAGGAAAAAGTGTTGCTAAAAGACCACCTATGAAAGCGCTTTTCCAGAAAAAAGCGTTGCTAAAAGCCTACCTAAGACAGCGCTTTTCCAGAAAAAAACGTTGCTAAAAGAAAACTTATGAGAGCGCTTTTCATTAAACAAAAAGCGCTGCTAAAACCTATAGCAGCGCCACCTACGAAAGCGCTTTTAAGCGCTTTTAAAGACCAAAAAAAACGCTTTCGTAAGTCTTTTTTGGCGTAGTGAAAGAATACTTTATGTTTCAAAAACAAAATCAACAAGTAGAAAATGTTTGTACAACAAAACTCAATGGACTGGAAAAAAAAAAGATAGTCATTAGGGAGAAAAATCCGTTTGTGGATGAGGTTATAAAAATAAACTTATATGATACTAATATATTAGTTGAACATTTACAAGTTTATTTATCAGGTTTATGCCAAAATGTTGTGAAAAATAACTATCATGAAATAGAAGAGTAAGTAGAAGTATCTCAAGTATCTTGAAAATTGAAATTCATAAACAAACCGACAAACAACAAAATATTAGCTATTTTTTATAATAAAATGATAGTATTTATACTATAAAAATACTATAAATATATTTTTTAATAAAGAAAACATAAGACAATTATAATTAATAGATGCACAACTTTCTTATGAAAAATATAAATTTGTCATTTTTTTAAATTTAAAACATCAACAAAAATAATGTGAATTAATATTCAAAATTATTGGATAAAACTACAATTACTCATTTGTTTTATCTTTTTAATTTATAATAAAATAATTATATTAAATTTATTGAACATCAAACATATGTTCAATTTCCAAAATTTATTGACCTTTTATATAAAATATGTTAAAAAGATTACAGAGTACTTATAAAAAAAGAATAGGAATAACAATAGACAGGATTTAGGCAAAACACTGTAGTATTTGTTTTCAAATCAAATAAAATTATTCAACTATATTATATATTTACTATATTTCAATATACCATTTTTGTTTTTGGTTATCTCTATTTTTTTAGGTGATATTTAATTCAATTACCATAATTTCTCTGAAACATTCGGACAAAATATTACTACTTCTAAATTAAATTAATTTTTACATGACAACTATAATTTGAAATATTTTTTTTCTTCTTAATGAATATATATTTTATTTATATTTTTGTACTATGACTATATTATATTTATTTGTATATTTATAAGGATATTGCACGATCCGTACAAACACACGATTAGATGACTACTTAATTATTTTATTTATTTTTCTATTAAAATATATATTATATATATATATATATATATATATATATATATATATATATATATATATATATATATATATATATATATATATATATATATATATATATATATATATATATATATATATATATATATATATATATATATATATATATATATATATATATATATATATATATATCCATTACTATATTTATTTATTTACTATTTATAATAATATCGTGAGACTCATACAAATCCACAAATAAATAATTACTTAATTATTTTATTTATTTTTTCTATTAAAATATAAATTTTTAACGGGCCGAGACCACTTAATTTATATATATTTTATATACATGTCTTAATAATCATTATACTATAACTATTTACTATTTATAAAGATATTATGCAACACATACAAACACACGGGAAGATGGTAACTTAATTTTTTCTACTATATTATTAAGATAATAACTTTAAAAAATATTATTACTTAAATAGTATTTTTTATATACATTTCTTAATCATCACTATATTTTATTTATTATCTATTATGATATTACATGATCGTACAAACGCATCAGTTAATGACTACTTAATTATTATTATTTTTAATTAGAATATACATTTTCGACGAGTCAATGCTACTTTTATATATATATATATATATATATATATATATATATATATATATATATATATATATATATATATATATATATATATATATATATATATATATATATATATATATATATATATATATATATATATATATATATATATTAACAATCATTATACTATATTTATTTACTATTTATAACAACATTGTGCAACCCCTTTGCGAATACACGAGTTGAAAACAACTTAGTTATTTGATTTATTTTTTCTACTAAAATATACATTTTCAACGTACCGATACAACTTAATTTGTATATTTTATATATACATTTCTTAACCATCAATATACTATATTTATTTATTATTTATAATGATATTGTGCAGCCCGTACAAACACACAGGTACATGGCAATTTAATAATTTCATTTATTTTTTCTACTAAAATACACATTTATGATGTGCCGAGACTACTTAATTATTTTCTATATTTTTCAACTATTAATAACGATATTGCGGGATTCATGCTAACGCACAGGTATGTAATCAATTTTACGTATGTGTGAAGTATACTACTGTTTACCGTGGTTTTTGGTAAACAACCGCTGATCCTCCAAAAAGGAAAGTCCTTTTGGTTACTCGCGAGATCGATCAAATTGATCCCAGAACATATGCTAACTTTTATGCTGGTTTGATGTAAAAATAGATATATAGGAAGAACGCACGTTCGACCAAAGATAAGATGCTTGTGGTTTTGGAAAAAGAGAAAGTTAATAGAAATGCAGGTAAAGATGTAGGAAAAGTAACTTTGCAAAATAAGATCAAAGCAATGTAAAAAGCCTTTATTAATGAAAAGTGGTGTTTTCAACGTACATTTCTCAGTTTATCCTTTCACACACAACGGGTACTTGGACAATATTTGAGTAACTAGCGCAATAGGTTGAACACCCAAAAAAACTACACAGACTTCCTATTTTATACTAAAACTATGTAATCGTTGAGGGGTGGCTTTGCTCTAAGATGAAGACAAGTGTCCTCTGCATGTCCCTCGACCTCTATCTTCCAGCCACGTCGCTTTTCGTTAAATGCTGGCGAAATCGTCTTTCCCTCCAACAGTTCAAATTCAAATATCCTTCGTCTTTGGTGTTGGCACGAAGGTATGTTCTTCTAGTCGAAGGTCATAGGACCTTCTCAGTCGAAATCTTGATGGTGATGCCTGGTCGAAGACCAATGTGTAACTCAGATATTTTCTCTAAGTTTTTTCATCCGTCGAAACATTTTCCAACTTGGCTTAATTTGTTCTATTTTTTGCCGTATAAGGCCAATATATAGTAGGTGTCGAATTCAGGAGCCAACAAATTTCCCCCCAAGAATGTTTATTTCGACGCCAAAAGAAATAGTCATTCTTTGATCTTTCTATTCGACACATGTCCCCCTTGTTGTCCACAAAGGCTTAACGTGCGCTTTTCGCCTTCCAACAGCTGCCACTCTCAAAACCATCATTACTCTTTTCCCAAGACGTCTTTTCAATCAGCCGTTACCACGCTGCCATGATGACCATTACTCCTAGAACCTACGCAAGCATGTCAAACGTTTTCCCATCACCTGCACGGTAACCGCTTCAGGGTCTGCCACACTACATCCACAACATTAAATGGCTTTGACGAGACACACACCTCTCTGGATACTATAAATAGTCTTGAGCCTCTTCATTTGGAACTTTCACAACACTTAGCATTTTCAACTCTTTGCATAAAACACCTTACATTGTTATCTTCGCTCCTTACTAACTTGCAACAATGGCTTTCCTCTCTAACGCACCCAACAACCCCAAACCTAAGAATGTCGTTGATGTACACCGCCAACCATAGATCTTTCCTACAAGCCCTTCTCCTGCTTCGACTGAGGGGCCACGGTTCGTTTCTGAACCCATAACTAGAGAAAGGCGTGAGGCATATGATTCTCAGCTTCTCATTCCTATCAGGTACTCTAAAGATATATACGCTATGTCTGGCCCTCTGTCCACATGCATCGAGAATCCTATGAAGAATTGTGCTTTCTTCCCCACTCACCCAAGACTCAAACCTATAGGTTGTGCGAAGAAACCCAGGGATGATCCTGAGGATGCGACTCCAGCTAACTAGCAACACGCTCAGACCAAGGAGGACATTAACCTTAAATTCATGAACAAAGGGAACAGGATCTTTCGATCGTGCCCTAATCTCTCCTCAAAATATTCAGATTGGCTAAATAAGATGGAGAAGGCACAAACCTCTGTCTGGAAGGAAATGGGGATTTATGATTTGGTGATGTTTTCGAAGACAGGATTGTCTTATTGTCCTCTTATGTTGGTGTCTTCGCTAAACTTCTGGGATAACGCCCACTTCACATTTCATCTTCCCTGTGGAATGGTGACCCCAACCCTCTTCTACATAGCAGCGATCACCGGTCTTCAATCGGCTGGCGATTATTTAGACCCAGAGGATCTATCTGAAGATGTCATTGGGTTTTCAGCTACAAAGCCCACATACACCACATTCATCAACCATTTCCATGATAAATCCTCCAGCACTGTGTCGGAGGTGGAACATATAGCTTTTCTGGCTATGTGGTTATCCCGTTTCGTCTTCTGCACCAAGTCGCTTCAAGTGACTAAGAAGATGCTCACGCTCGCAACACTGCTTCATCATGGCTACCCCTTTTGTCTGGCTGAATTAATTTTGGCCAATCTATATGAGTCCATCAGCAATGGTGTGACTCAACTCAAGGTCATAGGAGATACGGAAAGCTTGCTTCTTTCTGGCCCTTTCTGGCTTCTTCAACTTTGGCTCAACGCAACCTTCGAGTATTTTCTTCCTCAGAAGAATAAGATCAATGAAGCGGCCCCAGAAATCCTGAACAGGAGGGTCAAAGGTACCAGACTTGCTTTGTTGAGTCCGACTGACGAGGGTCAACAATTTCAAAAGGCCTTCACAAGCTTTGTGATGATGTTTGCAGAGTGCAAACACTTTGTTTCGACCATGACTCCTTTTTCCAATCGAAAAGTCGGCCCAGAATGGTTTACAAGACCATTTCCTTCGACTGATGAAGAGGACTTGGAGGACGAATACGTGGGCATCTGGGAGTCGTTTCTTCGACCTAGAATCATGCCACTGAGATTCAAGAGCTCGAAGAATCAATTAAGTTTGATTGCTTACCAACCAAATCTTGTTTCTCGATAGTTCGGCATTGTCCAGTCACTCCCATCACCCATCTATTCTCGAGAGAAACTGCTATTATTTTACAATGCAGATTACTCAGAGGATGCTGCTACCAAGCATATTGGTAGGTACGTTGGTTAGACCATACTGACCATGTTCGACTTCAATCTCAATTTTTTGTGTTCTAGCAATTTTGAAGGGTGGTGGATGCAGTATTATAATGAGGAGTTCATCGATGAGAAGGATTTCGCCCACCACCTTCGCGAGGTGTTTAAACTGGTCCTTGACAAGATCAAGAAAGGTATTATTTTCTTTCCTTTTTCCTCTTTGTCTTAAATTTAATCATTTGACGCTCGATTTATCTTTGTTTCTTGTATAGCTGTCAAGAGGACCAGCACAAAGAAGGGTGTTGAAAGCACCAAAGGGGGAGACCCTTCGGTTAACCCTTCTCCAAAGGTATTCACTTTCTGCTATACCTTTCTCCTTTACTATCTTCTGGTATAAATGCTGATTTCTTCGACTTATCTTTCTAGGTATTCAGAAAACTACCCCCAAGAAACAGAAGGTTCAGGAGATCGAGATCTCTAGTTACGAAGAAGAGGAGTTCCCTCTTGTTCCTCTAAAGAGACAAAAATTAAAGAAACCAGCTCCTGTACTTGAGCCTCGTCCAAAAACAAAAATTAAGATTACAACTACGAGGCCTCCTCCTGTAGTTATCAGAGAACCTACTGAGAAAGAGGTAGCCGCTAGGCTAAACAACCCTAGTGAGAGCGACAATTACAACCCTGGTGTCGAAGTTCCTCTTCAGGTATTTACTTCGACATACATCTGCTTACTTCCTGAACTAACTCCTTTTTTCAATAAGAATTATAAGAATAACATTTCTTAATTTTCAGGATACTGCCGGTACTTCGAAACAAGCTCCCACTCCTGTCGAGGGATCTGCCACTCTGCTGAATAGTGAGGGAGATGCCACTTATAGGCCTTCTTCAGCAAAAGGCTCCTTTGTTAGCTCTGCTGATGAGGTGAACCAAACTTCTGGGCCTCAATATGAGACCATAGAGGAAGCAAACAAAGAAGGCCCTATAGGCGAAAATGAAGAAACTGGGGCTCCTCTGGATGATGCGCAGGAAGGCGAAGAGGAGGAGGCCATTGAGGCCGTAGCTGTAACAGAAAGGGAGAATATACTGGAGGGGGAAAATCAGGATGAAAGAATTCCATATGCTGATGGCATAGAAGGCTCTACTGAAGGGGCCCAAAATCTGACGATCACTGAAACTGCCCATATTCCAACACAGGTGGTTAAGGTGGCTACTGCCACTAATGAAGGTTCCCCTTCGACAGGGTCTCGAACCAAAGAAGCTTTGGCCTTGATGAAACAGCAAAATCCCCTGGGCTACTTGACTTCCATTCTCGAAGGGCGAGAAAGTTCTTCTGACATTAGTGTCTCGACTGCGTCCGGAAAGTCCACCTCAACATCTCCTCTTGATGAGGCACTTCAGAAGTTTAAAGCACAAATTTTCAAAAGAGACTTAATGCTAACCTTGGAGGGAGAACCTACTGCTTCTTCCTTCCTGAAGACAACCTTGAGGGTTGTTGATCTCCTTATTGCTTCTCCAGACATAGCCAACGTCATTATGGATTTAACTTCCATTATTGACCAAGTGTCAGCGGACTACAATCGTCGAAAGACTCTTGTTCGCGAGATCGAAGAGGCCAACGGCCATGTAGCTTCTGCTTGGCATGCTTTTACTGAATCAGCTTCCAAAGTAAAAGAACTGCCGAAGGCTCAAGAAGCTAGGCAGAAAGAAGCTGAGGAGATCGATCGAGACACGGCTAAAATGAAGGCGCAGATCAGAGAATTGGAGGCTAAAATTGCCGCCAATAATAAAATGAAGGAAGAACTTCTTGCCACTAATACTGAGTTTGAAAGCCAGGAGGAACTTGCTGAAGGGTTGAAGCATGCTGATCGAGCCCAAGCACTTGATGCTAAACTTGGAACCCTTCATCAGTCGAAGGCTCTTTGCGAACGGCGTCTGGAATTGCAGAGGATTAAATACCTCAAGATCAAGGCCAATCTCCCCTTTTGAATTTTGTCTATATATTTGCATAATCACTTATTGTAATGACTCAGCCATTTTGGCAATTTTTTAATGAAATTTAAATTTCCATTTTGGCTTTTAGCTTATTTTGAACGTGACTATACTTTGTCTATTTTAACCTCTTGAAGCATAGGTCTATACTTTTTCAAGTATTTACCGTTTACTCTTATAAGCCTTTGATCTTCACTTAACTCCTCGATTTCATAGGCTCCTCCAGAGAAAATTTGGATAATTTTGAAAGGTCCTTCCCACTTAGGGGACCATTTTCCCATAGTTCTATCTCTTCGATCTAGTGGAAGAATTACCTTCCATACTAAATCCTCAGGCAAAAATGCCTTAGGCTTTACTTTTCGATTATAGGATTTCTCGACCCGCTTCTTTTGTAATCTTAAGAGGTCTAAGGCTTTCAGTCTTTCCTCATCCAAATCCACCAATTCGTCTAACATCATATTCCAATAAACTTCAGAAGGAATATCCTGATGTCTTTGAACCCTCGTTGACTGTAGACAAATTTCTACTGGCAATATTGCATCATGACCATAAGTTAGGCGAAATGGTGTTGTTCCTGTAGCCTCTTTAGGAGAGGTTCGACAAGCCCATAGAACTTGATCCAACGTCTTATGCCAATTTCTTGGTTTCTTTCCCACGTGTTTCTTTATTAAACTGATTACTACCTTGTTTGTTTCTTCGACTTGGCCGTTAGGTTGTGCATAATAAGGTGTATATGTTAACAGTTTGAATCTCATTTCTGTAGCAAATTATTGCATTTTTCGACCAGTAAAGACTGATCCTTGATCTGTCGTTATTGTCTCAGAGGTTCCAAATCTATATATAATGTACTTTTGAATAAATTCAATGACATTTTCTTGGTCTACATTGACCAAAGGAATTGCTTCGATCCATTTAGTAAAATAATCAACGCTCACCAATATGTGATTCTGGCTTTTAGAGGATGCTGGTCGAATCTCTCCAATAAGATCTAAAGCCCAACCTCTAAAAGGCCAAGGTTTCACAATCGAATGAAGTTCGCTTGCCGGTACATGCTGGATGCCTGTGTGCACTTGACATTATTGACATCCTTTTGCAAACTCAATACAATATTTTAACATAGTTGGCCAATACAGTCCTTGTTGAAACAACAACCATTTCATCTTATGACCTACTTGATGTGCTCCACATGCCCCGAAGTGTGTAGTAGAAAGAGCTATATACGCTTATGTTTCACTTAGGCATTTCAGTAGCACGCCTTCAGGTGTTTTCTTGAATAATTCATTTCCCATTAGTATATAGCTTAGTGCCCTATACTTTATTTTTAGTTCTGTCGAAGCCATTGGATTCTGTAAATAATCTACTATAGGCTTTCTCAAATCTTGTTCTGTTAGATTGTCTATGAACGAAATCTCAAAGTTTTCGTGATCAGTGTATCCCAACGTTGTGGTTTCCAAATCCATTGGAGACAACTTAGTGGATGCCACTCTTCCTATAACTTCGATTGCTTGTTGTAGTTTCTCTTTCGAAACTTTATACACGAAAGCGATCTGTGCTAAATCATTAGACACTTGATTTTCCAATCTGGGTATATGTTGAATGTTAACCACTTAGAAGTTCTTCAACAAACGCCTGGCTATTACGAAATACATGATAAGATTTTCTCTTATGCATTTGTATTCTTTCGTAACTTGTTTTAGGACTAACTCTGAGTCTCCCATTATTTCGACTCGAGTTGCCCCCAATTCCAACAAGATTTCAAGGCCTACGATTAAAGCTTCGTATTCAGCCTCATTATTTGAACAATCTCCTTTTATCTTGTACTTAAATGTTGTTGGAATTTTGTTTGGAGAAATAATGAGAACCCCTACTCCAGTTCCATCTTTATGACTAGAACCATCAAAGTATAACTTCCAAGATTCAATCTCTAAATAATTCAGTGATTCTTATTTTATAGAGTGGTCGACTATAAAGTCTTCTACAACTTGAACTTTCACAGCCTTGAGAGGCATAAAGGTTAATGAATACTCAGTTAATACAAGTGCCCATTTGCCAATTCTGCTGTGCAAAATAGGTTTCGACAACATATATTTGAAAACATCAAAATGAGACGAAACATAAACATCAACTGGTTTAATATATTGCTTGAGTTTTGTACACGAGAAATAAAGACATAAACATAGTTTCTAAACTTCGTTATATCTAGTTTCTGCATCATTTAAAACTCTACTGAGGTAATAGATGGGTCTTTCGACACCATTCTCATCCTCTTGAGCCAACATGCTCCCTAAAGTTTTATCAGATGCAACTATGTACAATCTCATACTTCTATTTCTACAAGGAGGTACCAGAATAGGTGGCTTGGTGAGGTACTCTTTGATTTTGTCGAAGGCCTCTTGTTGTTCTTTCCCCCACTAAAATCCTCCTTTGCTGAGTCGAAGTAGTGGTGAGAAGGCTTGCATTTTCCCACTGAGGTTGGATATAAATCTCCTTAAGAAATTTATCTTTCCAAGTAGAGACTGCAATTCCTTCTTGTTAGTTGGCGCTTTGGCTTCCAAGATAGCTTTGGTCTTGTTCTGGTTTATCTCAATTCCCTTTTATAGACCACAAAGCCTAATAAGTCTCCTGCTTTGACACCAAAAGTGCACTTTAGAGGATTCATCTTCAGACCATAGCGTCTCATCCTCTCGAAGGATTGTCGAAGATGGTCCATGTGAGTCTTCCCTGAAACAGATTTGACAACAATATCATCAATATAAATCTGCATAAAAGTTTCAATAAAATCATGGAAGATCGAATTCATGGCTCTTTGATATGTTTCCCCTGCATTTTTTAGGCCAAAAGGCATCACTACCCATTCGTAAATGCCTAAGGCCCCAGGGCAACGAAATTCTGTCTTCGACACATCCTCTTCAGCAATAAAAATTTGATTATATCCAGAGTATTCGTCAAGCATACTCATGTACTCGAAACCAGCGGCAGAATCGACAAGCATTTTCGCCACCGGCATTGGATATTCATCTTTGGGTGTTGCAGCATTCAGATCTCTGAAATTAATGCACACCCTTAAGGTACCATTTTTCTTTATAACGGGTACTATATTTGCAATCCATTCGACATACCTGGTCGTTCGGATGAACTTGCATCTCAGCAGTCTTTCGACTTCCCTTTTGATTTTTGACAGAATCTCTGGTGCAAAGTGCCTTGGAGTTTGCTTGACAGGCTTCTTCCCATGCTTTATTGGCAATTGTAGTTCCACCAAACTTCTGCCGAGACCAGGTATTTCGTCATAATCCCACACAAAGCAATCCTTGAACACTTTTAACAAATGGATCATTTCGACCCTGAGTACTGGATCTATCTTTGCGCTGATATACATTGGCTTTTTTTACAGGACCTTCGCCTAGGTTTACTTCTTCCAAGGGGTCTTGTGCTAGCATTTTAACACTGTTTGCCAATGGATCTTTTAGAAACCTAGAGGTTCATCATCATAGATGGCATCTAACCTCTGATTTCGTAGTTCTTTTTCTTCCAAGTCAGGAGGTTCTGGATCGAAATCTTTCCCAGGGCCTTCTTGAGAAGATACCTGTTCATTGGCTTCAAGATCCATATACTTGACTTCGGCCTCCAAGGCCGCTATCATTCTATTTTCGGCTACATATGCGGAAATCTTTTGCAGAGTTTGTGACTCAGTCATCGTCACCAAACTCACTTCCCTAGCTTGTTGGCCGTATATCATCAACTCCTCCATAGTCGATGTTTGACAAGTCTTCTCTATCCCACTGAAAACCATAGTCCGAGTGTAGATAAAGAGAGTAGAAGGCGTTGGGTGTTGGAGTTAGATCGAATTCAGGAGGGTTACATGGCCCTATATGAGCCAAATTCCTGTCGAAGCTATTCTTCCTGATGTTGTTAACTTCGACTAGGTATTAGCTTTGATCTTCCTCGATGTTTTCCATGATACCATCAGGACGCCATACCGTGACCCTCTGATGCATCGAGGATGGCACTGCACCGATGCCATGTATCTACTCTCGACCCAAGAGCAAATTATAGTTTGGTTTTACTGAGATCACCATAAACATGGTGGGTTGAAGGATTAATCTCACTTTGAGATCTAGTTGTATGACTCCCATTGTGGTTCCAATACCTCCTTCATAATTGGAGAGGACCATGTTGTGGGGCTTGATGTCAGCATCCCCTTTTCCTATTTTTTCCAGCATAGATTGTGGAATTATGTTTATGGTCGCTCCACAATCAACCAGGATTTTGTTTATAGTCACTTCCCTTATCTTTGCTCTGATGAATAGGGGCTTGAGGTGATTTTTCATCGCCTCAGTTGGTGGCTTGAAGAAAGCATTCTGCTCTTCCACGCAGCCATTATTCATTACATAGTAACACATTGGCCTATTTCTGGCCATTTCTTGTTCGACCATTGTGATACGGTGGGAGAACTGACTTGAGGTTTTGCGTTTGTATTCGCACTTGTGCGGTTGAGCAAGAGTCGCCACCGACTTTTTATTTTATCCTAAAGGAAAGGTTAAAAAAAGCACATCAAAAACCTTTTGAGATATTTCGTGGGTTCGGGGGGTAGATTATGAAAAGGGAAGGTATTAGCACCCTTTTCATCCATGGTTATCCATGGGCTCTTAGTTACTTGGTTTTTAGATCACTTGCCTTGTTTTTCGATTGCTTTGAAAATGGTGTGTGTGTGGGTGCTTTTTGAAAATGTTTTGGAAAAAAATGCCTTGTCTTAGGCAACTAATGTATTTGACTCGTGATTGAGTGTTTTACAAAAGTGTGGATCTTTTCGAAAAGATGTTTTCAAATGTTTTTGAGAGTTTGTTTTGAAAGTGTTGTGGATTGTGGTTTTTGAAAAGAAGGCAAGTGTTTTTGCAAATTGATCTCAAGCAACTAAGAGTTTTGTCTACCCTATTGTACTCAAAGGTTTTTGTTATGTTTTAACCCTTTTTAACAATTTTGTTCTACCATTGAAATTGGTAGACAATCTTGCGTTTAGGAAGTTTATTCGGGACGGGCGCGGGTCATCGTATGGACCATGAATGCAATGAGGCCAAGTGTCTTTGGCAATTTGCTTTGAAGGGACTATGATCATTCCGTTTAGGCAACACTTTGAGGGACTTATGATCATTTGATTTTGTTTTGCCAAAGATACTCGACGTGCAAGCATGGCCCATTTTGGAAGGCAACATGTGGGATTACCCTAGAGGGTGCAAGTGTGATTGTGTATTGATTACATGTATTTGTCTTGTATTAGGTTATCTAGCGTTTGATTTTATGTACATACAAACCCTAGGTCTAACCATGGTATAATTGAAAGCGATAAATTGCGGAAATATAAAATCTACGCTATTACAGAATAGTGTCAGGGAGTGGGGGTATAAATGTACAAAAGGGGATGAGACTTATAGTATCCAATAAGTTACAACCAAATCGAATTCGCAATCAAATGTAAATATCGAATATACAGATATAATATAAACAAATGTGTATGGGGCAATGTGAATGTATTTGTGTAAGTGTACATATATATGAGTATGTGTATGTGTAATTATTTACAGGTGACAATGTGAAATTGAAGCGTATTAGGGTTTTTGACCTAGATATGTATTTTAACGAATTTTTGATTTGTATATTTAATTATGTATAAAAGAAAAATGTTTTAACTTAAATGTTCAAGTTTTAATTAAGAAATGTATCTTTATTTGTTTATATACAAAAAAAAAGTATTTTAATCAAATGTTTGTGAATTTTAATATTAGAAAAAATGTATTTAAATTGTTATGTACAAAGTTTTAAATTAAAAGAATGGGAAATGTATTTTCAATTTTTAATATAGGATAAAAAATGATATGTACAAATGTATACTTTAATTGATTAAAAAAAGTTTTCAATTTTAGTTTTATGATAAAAAAGTATTTTATTATTTGTATGATTTTGTAAAAAAAAAGTTTATATAATATAAAGAAAAGAGATTAGAGTTTTAATAAAAGGTTTTGAAATTCTAAATGGGCTTAGAGCAAAACGGAATGGGCAAGGCCCGTTTGGGGGCTAGAACGAATTTAGGGTTGGGGAATGTTTGTTCAGTGAGGTAACGCGTTAGGGTTTGAGCGCGCCGTTTGCTGAGTTTCGTTCGTCTTCGCCTTCTGACCATAGCTCCTCCGTCCAGCCACCGGCGTCGTCCCCAAAACCTCTCTACCCTCCATGGCACGGGCTCAGTGTCCTCTTGATACAAGGTTTGCTTTCAGTGTTATGCTTTTTCTTTTATGAATGGTACGCGTTTTTTATTTGAGTTTTGATCTTTAAGTTTATACTATTATGAGGTGGTGAAGAAGAAAGGGAGAGAAGATTGGCTACCTTCGTTCTGTGGAGATGGGGGAGAGGCGGAGGACTGGCGCTCAGGAGGCCGGAACGGCGAGGGAAACGTGACGCTTGCTCTTGGTGATCCTGGTATCTTTTAACTGATTGATATTTTTGCCTATGGTTTTGATGATGATTTGTGCTGAGAAACCCTCTTGAATTTGCTTCTTTATCTCTTCTATTGCCACTGTATGTTGGTTGCCTTTGAGCACTTGTATGCTTTTGAATATGCTTCCTTGCCTATGACGAAGCTTGCTTCTGATGCCCTTGAATAGCTTATTTCTTCTTCTTCTCTCGTGTTGCCTATGTGTTGATTGGAATATGCTTCTTGTTCGACTGCCTTATTGCCCAGTGATGTGTACACTGAGGGCCTGATGGGTTTGCCTTGATATTGCCTCTGAATGACTTGAGTTGCTTGAGGAATTTGGATTTGGTTTATCAGGTTTGAAAGCTAGGCCCGATTTTGATGGTTAGGCTATTGAGGTTATGTGCTTGCAGTAGGTTCTGTTATGCGTTTCTAATGGTGGTTCAGTCAGCTTGTTATGTTGAGGTTTGGCCTTGACAGAGTTTTGGTTAGGCTAATGCTTTTTGAGGTTATGACAGCAGGTTATGGTGTTTTTGTTTAGGTTTGAACTTGCAGGTTTGTGTGTTTTTGTTTAGGTTTGAACTTGCAGGTTTGTGTGTTTTTCAGATTGCAAGTTATATGCTTGCTTTGTTGTGAGGCTTGCTTGGATTAGGCAGGTTGATGGTTGTTCAGGTTTTGGTTATATGGTTATGAGGCTTGAAGTTCTGTTTCTTTTCTCTATCTTTTGTGTTATATCTTTTTTGTCATGCTCTACTGTCTAAGGCCTGAAACCTACATCTGCTTACTTTTTCTCTCTTTTTCTCTCCAAAGTACAGTTAAGAATTTAATATGATTTTTGTTGTACTTTTGGTTCTGAAGGGGCCCCTTCTTGTTTGGGAAATGATGATTAAAATCTTAGCTTGCATAACACACTACTTGACTGCATCCTCTTTATCTCTTTTTTTGACAGTTTTGTGTGCTGACTTTGCATTGATATCTTTTTTCAAATCCTTCTTTGACAGCTTGTGTGCTTTTGACAGCAATTGTACTTCTTGCTTTTTCTTTGATATCTTTTGAGTAGATTTTGGCATTTTGACAGTAAATTGCCTTTTTTCTTTGGATAGAAAGTGGAATTGGATTTGAACTATGCAGTTTGGACTTTGGATTTTATGCATTTGACATTTTAAAAATTATGCATTTTGACATTTTCCATTTATGATAAAAATCTTCCCTCTTTGTGAACCGGGAGAAATCCCGTGATTTGCAGAGAGGGTCAACTGATCCCAGTCAGTGGCCTCTAATGATGAGCAAATTTTAACTGTCTTTTTTAATTCAACTGCTTTCTGACTTTTCTCTTTTCTTTTTGCAGATAAAAAAAAGAGCACCGGAGCGAAGTGAAGAATGAAGAATATTAGAAATAGGATAGCTTTTTATTTTATTTAATATTTAAATTAATGTATATTATTGTTTGTAATTTAAATTATAAACAACAATTTGTACAAATAATTCAAATATCAATAAAATCTAAATTATCCAATTAATTCTAATTTTCTTTATTGTTTATTTATTTATTTAAAACTCTTTGAATTAAAACAATTGAAAAATAAATTTCAATCATTCAATTTTAGAATAATAAATAACTTAAATAAAAACAATATTGATCAATTAAACCTGTCTCTTCCAATATCCAAAGCAAGGCAGCAGTCAACCAAAATAAACTGATCAAGCGCATTCCTTCTTCACTGACTTGCCATAAACACTGTGAATCCAATACTGCATACTGTATTTGACTGGCCCAAACAAAACGAACTGAATTCAAACCACTGTCTCTTTTACTGATTAAATCAAGATAACGCGAATTTTAACCCGAATCTCGGAATAAACCGCAAAGTGCTGTGGAATTTAAATTCTTCTGAGAATATGCCCATAAAACCTTAACTCCTGATTAAATGCCAAATAACGCTCGCCTGATCAACATTGAACCAAAAATCATCCAAACCCTAAGCCAACTGTATCCAGAGCTCTGAAAATCAGTAAAAACCCTAATTTTGCTTGACTGTCAAGAAAAGTCTGTTCGTCCGATTCTTGAGCCAGTTTGAAGAATCAGGAAAGGCTTGAAGCTGAGATTTCTTGTGGAAAAATGCGAGGGCAAATTTTGGGGTACAACAGTTGCCCCTGTTCAATCTTCTTTGACCTGAAGAGTTAGATTGGCAAGTTTGCCTTTCGCGACTTGAAGGTAAAAGGAGATTGGACACTAATGTGCCCAGAAAATTTGCACTCGGCGATGTGATGGTAAATGTGAATGGGCTTAAAGATGCCATTTGGTGATGGGCTTAAAGATGCCATCTGGTGCGAGAGAATTTTGTCGGGGGATGGGCTTAGAGATGCCATCTAATGGGCTTAAAGATGCCATTTGGTGATGGGCTTAAAGATGCCATCTGGTGCGAGAGAATTTTGTCGGGGGATGGGCTTAGAGATGCCATCTGAGAATGGGCTTACAGATGCCATTCGGCGACTGCTGGTAGGAGGATGGGCTTATAGATGCCATCTGGACATTTTGAACTGTATGTCAATGGTGAGTGGACAAGTATCAGAAGGGCATCCATGTTTTGGAACATCTCTGAATTAGGGGTCTGAGCAAGCAACAGATTGACGTCCATGTCTGGAGAATCTGTAAACTATCTGAGATTGAATAAGCAATAGAGCAGCATCCGTTGTTGGGACGTGTCCGTAAATTATTTTCAAAAATTGAGAAGAGTCTGAATCAGTTGGTAGATTGACATCCGTTATAGGGAAGAATCTGTAAACTGTCTTCAAAAGTTGAGAAGAGTCTGAACAAGTTGGTAGATTGACTTCCGTTGTTGGGAAGAATCCGTAAACTGTTTCAGAAGTCTTGAAGTTGAAGAGGAACCGGTGTAGGGTTTCTGCTGATGCGTCTGAATGAATCTGGAATAAGTATCAGAATGTCGCCGTGTCTGGGTCACATATGAACTATTTCTGGAGGAATCTTGGGAGATGATCTGTGTCTGTCGACTGATCTTACCTGAAAAGACAAAGGGTCAGTTGTATGCAATGTTATGATGCATGATGCAATGCATGTGACATTAATGTTCATGATATGAATGCGCATGTAAGCTGATGAGCTAATCCTGCCGAGGATACATGAATCCGAGATGGCTGAAGATAAAAGCATCTTGACTGCTGCCGGGGAAAATAAATCCTTGGCTGTTGCTGGAGAAGAGAATTCCTGATGACCTCTACTGGGGAGTTCCAATCTAGTAGACTCATGCTGGGGAGGCCAGATTGAGAATCTTCGGCTTGACGGGAAGTAACTCTGGCGACTTCACTGGGGAACTCAAGATTTGTCCTTTCCAAAACTCTGTGGGGCGAAGGTTTAATGGTCTGGCTCCGCTGGGGATTGATAATGAACTTCGCTGGAGATAGGAAGAATTTTGGCGAACGCGAGCTTCTGTGGTTGTTAGCTTGAGAAGAATCTGAACAAGCGATAGGTTAACATCCGTTTACTTGGAGAACCCGTGAACTATTTTCAGAAATCTTGAGATTGAATCAGCAATAGAGCCGCATCCGTTGTTGGGAAGCGTCCGTAAACTAATTTCAAAGGTTGAGAAGAGTCTGAACAAGTTGGTAGATTGACATCCGTTGTAGGGAAGAATCCGTGAACTATTTTCAGAAATCTTGAAGTTGAATCAGCAATAGAGCCGCATCCGTTGTTGGGAAGCGTCCGTAAACTAATTTCAAAGGTTGAGAAGAGTCTGAACAAGTTGGTAGATTGACATCCGTTGTAGGGAAGAATCCGTGAACTATTTTCAGAAATCTTGAAGTTGAATCAGCAATAGAGCCGCATCCGTTGTTGGGAAGCGTCCGTAAACTAATTTCAGAGGTTGCATCTGGACAAGTTGGTAGATTGACATCCGTTGTTGGGAAGAATCCGTAAACTTGTTTCAGAAGTCTTGAAGAGGAACCGGTGTAGGGCTTCCTGATGATGAGCTTGTGTAAAACTGCATCGGTTTTGAACACTTTTGACATTCGAATGCCCCAAGTGGTGATGTAGATAAATTCCTGGCTTATTACAGGTGTTGGTCTACAATCGGTCGTTCACAGATGTTTCCTGGGTTGTTGCAGGTGTTGATCTGGAATTCTTCAGACATGCCCTGGCTGGATACAGGAACCGAATCTGGAAAGGTGATAGTTGATAGATGTGCCCTGGCTGGATACAGGAATCGAATCTTCAAACTCTTCAGACGTGCCCTGGCTAGATACAGGAGTCGAGTCTGGAAATGTTGTAATTGATTTGTTGAACACTTTTGACATTCGAATGCCCCAAGTGGTTGTGAAGGAGTCTTGAATCAGATTACTCTGCATATTGAGAGATTTCTTGAAATCTTGACTGGACTGCCCCAGGTTAACTGAACTTTGAAAGATCTGTTGGACCTTGACTGGACTGTCCCAGGTTAATTGAATTGAAAGATCTGTTGGACCTTGACTGGACTGCCCCAGGTTAACTGAATTGACAGGTCATGCCCCTTGTTGATAGGAGATTTGATGGAAGTGTTATCCTCTTGAAGTGATTTTGACTTACTGAGAGAGTTTTCGTTCCTCCGAACATTCGCTGTATGAATTTCTTCGCTGTCAAATAAAAGGGTCAAATGCAGACAGTGTTATTCGAATCATGCAAAGTTTATGTTTGTCTTTGAAGTTTTGAAAAATGCGTTTTTAGCAGAAAACTTTTCATAAGACAAGTTAACACAAGATTTAGAGCAAAGCCCTACAGGAGTCAGGATACCTTTTGTAACAGTATGCTTTCGAACTAACCCATACTTCAATTAGGACTTTTGAAGGGTTGTAACGTGGCCTGGTTCACGGTTCAAGAAACAAAGGATATAGGCTCAAAGTATATTTGTACCCACCCGCTCTTCGTGATGTTCTTCAACCTAAGCTCAGTTAATTGTGTGTCGCGCTCTGTTTTGAGTTTGGAACGACTTTCGGGCGATGGTTCACCATTTGAATTTGGGGAGACAGTCATCATCTCTCTTTCTTTTCAACATTTTTCATGTTGTTGAGGATTTTGTAATGACCTCACTATTTTGATTTTGATTTGTTATTCCTAACTTTCTTAAGCCTCCTTTATAGGTTTTGGCTTGGTGGGCTTTTCTCTTTTGAGAGATTGACTGTCTATATGATAGGGAACCACCCTTGTCTTTTGATTCCAAAGGAACGCTTTCTTTTTCGATGTCGTTCGTTGTATTACGAACTGAGCGTTTGCGACTTCAATGCGCATTTTCTTTTGAATTAACTGAGATACTACCCTGCCCCAGGTTTATATCAAAGGTTTTGATTGTTTGGAACAGAAAACTCCTACTTCTTTGGCTCGAAGGGGTTGACTAGGGATTAACTTCCTTATAACTCCAGTGTTTGGGAATTGAAAGAAATGCCTGTACATCATCAACAAGGTCTGTTCAAAAGCATACTGTATAAGATTATGGTATTGTTTCGTCATCCTCCCTCTAAAGGCTTACAGCTTTTTATCAAGAGTCAAGTATCATAAAGAAAAGCATAAGAGTAGTGAAACGAATGGATGAATTCAAGACAAACATATGCAATGCATTAATGAAAACAGAGTTTAACATCAACAAATAATTGTTTGACAGCAAAAGAAATTACAACTTTGAAAATTCAAAAAGAAGCAAAAGTCTTTCAGCTTGAACTTCGTCACTTCAAGCGGAGAACCCTTTAACGGAAGATCTTCATCTCACCGTCTGGCATGAATTCCAGCACCCCAATGTCGATCAGATCTTGAATCTTGTTCTTCAAGGCCCAACAGTCGTTGGTGCCGTGTCCCGGGCTGTGGGAATGGTAAACACAGAATGCGTCGGGGTTAAAGTGAGGAGAGGAGATATTGGGCTTCTGAGGAGGATCCTTTACGGTAAGCAAATTGACCTCCAACAGGCGCTTCAGTATGAAAAATGATGGTATTTCAGTCTCCGTGAACTGTCTTCCCGACTTTTCTTGCTTACGCCGATTGCCCCTTTGACGCTGGCGAGGTTGTTGATGGGCTTGTGACCCTGAAGCAATCAAAGGAGCTTTCCCCTTGTCTTCTTGAGTGGATGGAGGCTGAGCGGTGACTTGCTCTTCAACCTCAGAGGTTTGCCCCAGTTGGTTGTTTGGAAGCAGTTGGCGGATAAGAACTCTGAGTTCCTCTTGTCTTTGGGATAGGTCTTGGATGAGAGCCATCTGGCCCACCAACTGTCCCATCATTTGAGTCCTCAGTGTTGTCAGATCAAATTGCAGCTCTGTAATCTGATCACTCCTGGCATTGTTGGAATTCCCCAAGCCCTTGGTGAGGAGAGCTTTCATCTCTTCTTGCCCCAGAGACAAGTTCAGGAACATCTCCTGCAGCTGAGCAGTCTGGTCTTGGATGTCTTTGACAGACCTTTCTAGAGCCATCTCTTGCTGAAATAAATAGCAGGAGAGTAAGGAAACCTGAAAAAGGAAAGATTGTCAAAATGCAATGCATGATATGTGGATGCATGCTTTCAAGGATCTCTTGGGGTAAACACAAGAAAATGTTAGAGGTTGAACTTTGCTCTTGGATTGGAGATCTCTGCACCAGTGGACGTCTTTCCACGAGAATCAAGCTCACCATGTCGAGTGGGTCATAGCCACTGATTCAAGTTGTTGTACTTGATCTTTGATTGGACTGGTTAGAGGAGAAACCTCTTGCCCCTTGGTAGATGTCTGGTTCAACGTAACCCTGCATCAACAGAACCCTCGAGATCCTTGAAATGGTTATTGAAAATGCTAAAATGCTATGGTATGATGTCATGATGTTATGTGCATGTATGCACAAGCAAGTAAGTGTATATACAGGCAAACAATATTCACACAAAGCACACAAGGCCTTAGGTTTAGGCTTGTATGAGGTTCAGGTACTACCCTCTTTCAGTTTGTTGGTTAAAACCTGTCCTATCAAAAGTAACCGGGTTCTAGAGGGTCTCAAATCTTTGGCTACCCTCAATCGGTCATAACTCCAGCATCGCAATCTTTTCTCGCGGCCAGAACCATCTCGAGAGTTTAGCCTCAATGAGTGTAGCATACTGCTACTGTCCTAATAGCCAAGTTGGTCAATTTAGGGTTCTAAGGTTGGTTGGTGTTTAATGACCCCTTAGAAGACCTATATTCTCCCCGTTGCAACACAAGGGATATAGGTACAGACTAAGATGCCACACCAACGTAGCCACTGCTTCACCCATGTCGGTCTACGCCGGACAGGTCCCTCACAGATTATGCTACCTAAAAGGGTATTTCCCAGATCCGGGTTAGGATCTATGAAACTCCGATGCAAAGCCCACAAATATAAAAGCAAACAAAGCAAACAATTGAAAACAAAGGTGATCTAAACCCTAAGGTTACTCCACTTTTAAAGAAATCCCCAGCAGAGTCGCCAGTTCTGTGATACGGTGGGAGAACTGACTTGAGGTTTTGCGTTTGTATTCGCACTTGTGCGGTTGAGCAAGAGTCGCCACCGACTTTTTATTTTATCCTAAAGGAAAGGTTAAAAAAAGCACAGCAAAAACCTTTTGAGATATTTCGTGGGTTCGGGGGGTAGATTATGAAAAGGGAAGGTATTAGCACCCTTTTCATCCATGGTTATCCATGGGCTCTTAGTTACTTGGTTTTTAGATCACTTGCCTTGTTTTTCGATTGCTTTGAAAATGGTGTGTGTGTGGGTGCTTTTTGAAAATGTTTTGGAAAAAAATGCCTTGTCTTAGGCAACTAATGTATTTGACTCGTGATTGAGTGTTTTACAAAAGTGTGGATCTTTTCGAAAAGATGTTTTCAAATGTTTTTGAGAGTTTGTTTTGAAAGTGTTGTGGATTGTGGTTTTTGAAAAGAAGGCAAGTGTTTTTGCAAATTGATCTCAAGCAACTAAGAGTTTTGTCTACCCTATTGTACTCAAAGGTTTTTGTTATGTTTTAACCCTTTTTAACAATTTTGTTCTACCATTGAAATTGGTAGACAATCTTGCGTTTAGGAAGTTTATTCGGGACGGGCGCGGGTCATCGTATGGACCATGAATGCAATGAGGCCAAGTGTCTTTGACAATTTGCTTTGAAGGGACTATGATCATTCCGTTTAGGCAACACTTTGAGGGACTTATGATCATTTGATTTTGTTTTGCCAAAGATACTCGACGTGCAAGCATGGCCCATTTTGGAAGGCAACATGTGGGATTACCCTAGAGGGTGCAAGTGTGATTGTGTATTGATTACATGTATTTGTCTTGTATTAGGTTATCTAGCGTTTGATTTTATGTACATACAAACCCTAGGTCTAACCATGGTATAATTGAAAGCGATAAATTGCGGAAATATAAAATCTACGCTATTACAGAATAGTGTCAGGGAGTGGGGGTATAAATGTACAAAAGGGGATGAGACTTATAGTATCCAATAAGTTACAACCAAATCGAATTCGCAATCAAATGTAAATATCGAATATACAGATATAATATAAACAAATGTGTATGGGGCAATGTGAATGTATTTGTGTAAGTGTACATATATATGAGTATGTGTATGTGTAATTATTTACAGGTGACAATGTGAAATTGAAGCGTATTAGGGTTTTTGACCTAGATATGTATTTTAACGAATTTTTGATTTGTATATTTAATTATGTATAAAAGAAAAATGTTTTAACTTAAATGTTCAAGTTTTAAGTAAGAAATGTATCTTTATTTGTTTATATACAAAAAAAAAGTATTTTAATCAAATGTTTGTGAATTTTAATATTAGAAAAAATGTATTTAAATTGTTATGTACAAAGTTTTAAATTAAAAGAATGGGAAATGTATTTTCAATTTTTAATATAGGATAAAAAATGATATGTACAAATGTATACTTTAATTGATTAAAAAAAGTTTTCAATTTTAGTTTTATGATAAAAAAGTATTTTATTATTTGTATGATTTTGTAAAAAAAAAGTTTATATAATATAAAGAAAAGAGATTAGAGTTTTAATAAAAGGTTTTGAAATTCTAAATGGGCTTAGAGCAAAACGGAATGGGCAAGGCCCGTTTGGGGGCTAGAACGAATTTAGGGTTGGGGAATGTTTGTTCAGTGAGGTAACGCGTTAGGGTTTGAGCGCGCCGTTTGCTGAGTTCCGTTCGTCTTCGCCTTCTGACCATAGCTCCTCCGTCCAGCCACCGGCGTCGTCCCCAAAACCTCTCTACCCTCCATGGCACGGGCTCAGTGTCCTCTTGATACAAGGTTTGCTTTCAGTGTTATGCTTTTTCTTTATGAATGGTACGCGTTTTTTATTTGAGTTTTGATCTTTAAGTTTATACTATTATGAGGTGGTGAAGAAGAAAGGGAGAGAAGATTGGCTACCTTCGTTCTATGGAGATGGGGGAGAGGCGGAGGACTGGCGCTCAGGAGGCCGGAACGGCGAGGGAAACGTGATGCTTGCTCTTGGTGATCCTGGTATCTTTTAACTGATTGATATTTTTGCCTATGGTTTTGATGATGATTTGTGCTGAGAAACCCTCTTGAATTTGCTTCTTTATCTCTTCTACTGCCACTGTATGTTGGTTGCCTTTGAGCACTTGTATGCTTTTGAATATGCTTCCTTGCCTATGACGAAGCTTGCTTCTGAGGCCCTTGAATAGCTTCTTTCTTCTTCTTCTCTCGTGTTGCCTATGTGTTGATTGGAATATGCTTCTTGTTCGACTGCCTTATTGCCCAGTGATGTGTACACTGAGGGCCTGATGGGTTTGCCTTGATATTGCCTCTGAATGACTTGAGTTGCTTGAGGAATTTGGATTTGGTTTATCAGGTTTGAAAGCTAGGCCCGATTTTGATGGTTAGGCTATTGAGGTTATGTGCTTGCAGTAGGTTCTGTTATGCGTTTCTAATGGTGGTTCAGTCAGCTTGTTATGTTGAGGTTTGGCCTTGACAGAGTTTTGGTTAGGCTAATGCTTTTTGAGGTTATGACAGCAGGCTATGGTGTTTTTGTTTAGGTTTGAACTTGCAGGTTTGTGTGTTTTTGTTTAGGTTTGAACTTGCAGGTTTGTGTGTTTTTCAGATTGCAAGTTATATGCTTGCTTTGTTGTGAGGCTTGCTTGGATTAGGCAGGTTGATGGTTGTTCAGGTTTTGGTTATATGGTTATGAGGCTTGAAGTTCTGTTTCTTTTCTCTATCTTTTGTGTTATATCTTTTTTGTCATGCTCTACTGTCTAAGGCCTGAAACCTACATCTGCTTACTTTTTCTCTCTTTTTCTCTCCAAAGTACAGTTAAGAATTTAATATGATTTTTGTTGTACTTTTGGTTCTGAAGGGGGCCCTTCTTGTTTGGGAAATGATGATTAAAATCTTAGCTTGCATAACACACTACTTGACTGCATCCTCTTTATCTCTTTTTTTTACAGTTTTGTGTGCTGACTTTGCATTGATATCTTTTTTCAAATCCTTCTTTGACAGCTTGTGTGCTTTTGACAGCAATTGTACTTCTTGCTTTTTCTTTGATATCTTTTGAGTAGATTTTGGCATTTTGACAGTAAATTGCCTTTTTGCTTTGGATAGAAAGTGGAATTGGATTTGAACTATGCAGTTTGGACTTTGGATTTTATGCATTTGACATTTTAAAAATTATGCATTTTGACATTTTCCATTTATGATAAAAACCTTCCCTCTTTTTGAACCGGGAGAAATCCCGTGATTTGCAGAGAGGGTCAACTGATCCCAGTCAGTGGCCTCTAATGATGAGCAAATTTTAACTGTCTTTTTTAATTCAACTGCTTTCTGACTTTTCTCTTTTCTTTTTGCAGATAAAAAAAAGAGCACCGGAGTGAAGTGAAGAATGAAGAATATTAGAAATAGGATAGCTTTTTATTTTATTTAATATTTAAATTAATGTATATTATTGTTTGTAATTTAAATTATAAACAACAATTTGTACAAATAATTCAAATATCAATAAAATCTAAATTATCCAATTAATTCTAATTTTCTTTATTGTTTATTTATTTATTTAAAACTCTTTGAATTAAAACAATTGAAAAATAAATTTCAATCATTCAATTTTAGAATAATAAATAACTTAAATAAAAACAATATTGATCAATTAAACCTGTCTCTTCCAATATCCAAAGCAAGGCAGCAGTCAACCAAAATAAACTGATCAAGCGCATTCCTTCTTCACTGACTTGCCATAAACACTGTGAATCCAATACTGCATACTGTATTTGACTGGCCCAAACAAAACAAACTGAATTCAAACCACTGTCTCTTTTACTGATTAAATCAAGATAACGCGAATTTTAACCCGAATCTCGGAATAAACCGCAAAGTGCTGTGGAATTTAAATTCTTCTGAGAATATGCCCATAAAACCTTAACTCCTGATTAAATGCCAAATAACGCTCGCCTGATCAACATTGAACCAAAAATCATCCAAACCCTAAGCCAACTGTATGAAACAATCCAGAGCTCTGAAAATCAGTAAAAACCCTAATTTTGCTTGACTGTCAAGAAAAGTCCGTTCGTCCGATTCTTGAGCCAGTTTGAAGAATCAGGAAAGGCTTGAAGCTGAGATTTCTTGTGGAAAAATGCGAGGGCAAATTTTGGGGTACAACAACCATCAAGTCGGTTTCCTCAACTTCGACCTGACGGTTATATTCCCTAGCCAGCACCGATATGACATTCACCATGATGTCTAAAGTATCGTCAGAGTTGGAGTCACCTTCTTCCTTCGACCCACATTCTTCTGGCCATGCCAGAGGTTTCCTCTCCAGAGGTTTTCTTTGCTTTCTTTGCACATTGGTGCTAGCCTCTGGGTGAGGCTCTGCTGCAGCCTCCTTCTCGGCTTTTCGCCGTCTTTGGAATCTCCACCATTGTGAACGAGACATGGTGTTCTTCCCCTTGTAATTTCTCGATATGTGAGCCATTTTATTTGATGTAGAGGCATGGTACTCTTTTCTGTAATCCAAGGAAGAACCCCTTGGCACGTCGAACGTCTGCCACTTTTCTTCA
Source organism: Vicia faba (assembly GCA_948472305.1). Lineage (NCBI taxonomy): Eukaryota > Viridiplantae > Streptophyta > Magnoliopsida > Fabales > Fabaceae > Vicia > Vicia faba. Next base: position 26,052,523 of record OX451735.1, read on the forward strand.
TTGGGTCTCTCTCTGCCCATGGTGTTGAGCCAAGTATCTATAGGTACATTAGTTGGAGGCCGAAAAGTTGGTGGCCTCCTTACCTGATTCATAGATCTTTTTTGATGTCCCCTTCTGGGATCGAATCTGACTTCTGGACCCATTTTTGGTTGGGCATTGGTGCCCCATTTTTCTTTCACAGCTCTCATACCTTGTATGTGTTCTGCGGCTTTCTTGTCGAAAATAGAGTTGCATCTGGGACACAACATCACTTCCAATTTTTTCTTCTAGCATCGGTGTAAAAAGTTTGCCAAATCTTCGTTTTCTTTTGGAAATGTCGTTTTATTCACTTCGTCATGTCGAATAGCCTCTTCTGAAGCCTTGGCATCAGAGACTTCGACCATGTTGACCTCCATGTTGCTCTTGGCAACGAGATTCATTTTCTGCATTTTGGCCTCCAATTTCTCTGTCGAACCTTCCACGGTAGCCAAGTAAGAACCTGTAGTGGTTCTTCTGTTGGAGCTTTCAGCAACTCCTTTATTCAAGTTCAGGCCTTCGGTGGCCTTTTTGTTTGAGCCTTGGGAAACTCCTTTGTTCAGGTTTAGGCCTTCAGTGGCCTTCCTCACTCTGTCGATAGTTATCCTGGATATATTTCCAGTAAAACTGCCAAAGACGGGTTTGTTAACGAAGTCTTCAGAGACTTCAACCATATGAATGTCGACCGGCTCAACATAATGTGCCTCCATCTGCAGCAGATTTGCATCAATTTTCATCGCTGGCTTATCAGCGAACTTTAGCCTTCCTTCTTTGAGTGCTTGTTGAACAAGATCCCTGAAAAGAAAACATTGCAAGGTTTTATGGCCCAGAAAATTATGGTATTCACAAAAACCCATTTTCTTTCTTTGTTCTAAAGGAGGTAACTTTACCCCTGGGGGAACTATCATTTGGCCATCTTTGACTAATAAATCAAATATTTCATCACATTTAGATATGTCAAAACTATATGTTTTCTTAGGGAATTTGTCACTGTTTCTTTCAGACTCTACAGGATTCTTCCCATTTGATGGTACTAGCAATTTACAAGAATATGGCGGCCCTTGTTTTAATTCTGCTAAATCTATCTCGCCTTCTTCGACATCTACATGATCACTAGATGTCTCTGGATCGTCACCATCCATTTCGACATAGGCTACCCTTTCTCTTCGATGAGTTTTGGTAGCTTTAGATTTTTCGGCTTTAAGGCGTTCTACCTGTCGAACTCTATCGGCCAGTTGGGCCATGTCTCTCAAGTATTAGGTATCTAACTTTTTCCTAATTGAATAATCCAGGCCCCATGCTGCCATTTCGACCAATTCATGTTCAGGCACTTGGGTAAAGCATCTGGCTTTAAGTAATCGAAACCTGTTTAGATACTCATTTATTGGCTCAGTGAATCTTCTCTTCACACTAGCCAATTCTTTTAGACTTATTTTGGTCTGTCCCATGTAAAATTGTTCATGGAACAATCTTTCCAATTGATTCCAATTGTGGATCGAATTGGCTGGGAGGGTAGTGAACCAAGTAAAAGCATTCTTTGTTAGAGAACTTGGGAAATATTTAATCCTAAGGTTTTCATTGTTTTCTATTTCCCCAGCCTCTATCAAATATCTCGCCACATGTTCGAAAGTAGATTCTGTCGTATCCCCTGAGAATTTGGTAAACTTGGGAACTTTTCCCCTAGGGGGTAAGTCTGTTTGTAGAATATATTTTGACAACGGGGATGTGAAGTTTGGTCTGTGAAAACCAACGTTCATCCCATTATGAATCATAATCCTTTCGATCATGGCCGTCAGATTATTATTTGTTCCATAATTTTGGTGTCGAACTTGCTGTATCAATTCATCAGCATTTTGGTTCCTATTCACCATAATCACTCCTTGATCGATTTCTCTAGGGATTGGTGGGGGATTTCGAGGTATTTAGACCCTAGGTTGTTCTATTTCTACTCTAGGGATCTGAGGATTTTGATTCACAGTCAAATCCTCTTCCATGATTACCCCTTGGTTTACTCTTATTGGTATTCTTTAGGGTTGTCGAATAGTTTGGGGTACCCCAAAGAATTCAGCCATGCCCGTCATTTATGCTGTCATTTGTTGATTCGACTGGGTAGTATTTTGAATTAGGGGGTTCAACACTATACTTAAAGTTTGTGCCAACATTTGCATCATATCATGGTTGCTTTCGTCTATCTGTTGCCTCAAAATTGTTGTAGAAGCATTTGTGAGGCTTGGTATTGCATGTGATGGTCCTCCTAAAATCTGGTTTCTACCCAAATTTTCCATATTGGCTCCAGATCCCTGTAATGGTGATGATGCACTCACCAAAGGTTCTGATAAAGTAGACACAACGTTCATAAGGCTAGCCATTTCAGTGGTTGGCATGCCATGTAGCTGTTCTCGACCCATACAGGCTGTCGAGAATCCTGGGGGAATGTATGGTCGAGATCCTGGATTTGCCCTTGGTGGGGGCGTTCCTAAAGGACCTCTAGGACCCACATACGAAAGTAAGGGTCCTGTTTGATTTGTGGTTAACGTTGGTACTGAACCAACAGCAGTTGAGATATTTTCTCCACGGTAGTCATAACCGCTGTTCCAATAGTATTTAGTGGAGGTATTTCTCCATGATTTGGCTCATTAGCCATTCTACTCTCGCTATTTTTCTTCCTAACAGTACACTCGTTGGTTATTCTACCACTTCTTAATAACATGCAACGCTGTATACTTATAAAAGGAAAGCAATAACATGAATAAATAGATGATAAAAACTAGCAACGTTCCACCAGGTGCGCCAATTTGTTTACTGTGGTTTTTGGTAAACAACCGTTGATCCTCCAAAAAGGAAAGTCTTTTTGGTTACTCGCGGGATCGATCAGATTGATCCCAGAACATATGCTAACTTTTATGCTGGTTTGATGTAAAAATAGATATCTAGGAAGAACGCACGTTCGACCAAAGATAAAATGCTTGTGGTTTTGGAAAGTAAGAAAGTTAATAGAAATGCAGGTAAAGATGCAGGAAAAGTAACTATGAAAAATAAGATAAAGCAATGTAAAAAGACTTTATTAATGAAAAGTGGTGTTTCTAACGTACATTTCTCAGTTTATCCTTTCACACAGTGGGTACTTGGATAATATTTGAGTAACTAGCACAATAGGTTGAACACCCGAAAAAACTACACAGACTTCCTATTTTATACTAAAACTACGTAACCGTCGAGGGGTGGCTTTGCTCTAAGATGAAGACAAGTGTCCTCTGCATGTCCCTCGACCTCTATCTTCCAGCCACGTCGCTTTCCTTTAACTGCTGGCGAAACCGTCTTTCCCTCCAACAATTCAAATTCAAATATCCTTCGTCTTTGGTGTTGGCACGAAGGTATGTTCTTCTAGTCAAAGGTCATAGGACCTTCTCAGTCGAATATATATATATATATATATATATAGAATATATATATATATATATATATATATATATATATATATATATATATATATATATATATATATATATATATATATATATATATATATATATATATATATATATATATATATATATATATATATATAATATATATATATATATATATATTAAATGATATATATATATATAATATATATATATATATATATATATATATATATATATATATATATATATATATATATATATATATATATATATATATATATATATATCATAATATAATAATATATATATATATATATATATATATATATATATATATATATATATTAACCATAATTATATAATATTTATTTTATATTTATATCGAATTTGTTTACATATAAAACAAACAATATTTATAAAAAAGAAAAATCTCAATTGAATGCAAATAAGAAATTTATCATTCAATTCTTACCACCAATGTCTATATTATTTTTTAGAAAAAATAATAATTAAATGATAACATAAAAATATAATAAATGATATCAAAATTTTAATTTATTATAAAAATTGTTAGTATTATTTTTATGATAAAATGTTATTAGTTATACAAAAAAATACTACAATATTTATTTTTGGCAAAAAAAAAAGGGAGAATAATGATAGGTGAATATACAAATTTGATAAGATAATTTTGATACTGTAAAAATTAATTCAATCAATTAAGTATCACTTTTTTTATAAATTTATTTAAAATATTATCATAAATTAGTTGAAAAATTAGATCAAAAATATACATTTTTGATTGGTCGACACTATTTAATTTGTATATATTTTATATAAATTTCTTAACCATCAATATATTATATTTATTTATTGTACAACCATGTAAACGCATAGGTAGATTATCAGTTTTATATACGTGTAAACCGTATTAGATCAAATATTCATATATTTTTTAACATAATTTCTATATATATTCTATCAACTAATACCACTTAATAAGTTAATTAAAATTTATGTGACTATCATAATAGAAAGTTTTTTTATCTCTTAATTCGTATATATTTTTATATATTTTTTAATTATAATAATATAATATTTATTTAATATTTATATCGACTTTACGCGATCTATGCAAATATACGTGTCCTTTACTGGTTAATATACAAACAACAAAATAACAACGTTAATATACATAATATTGCTTATGATAGGAAGTTTTCTAAGACCATGTGCAATGGGTATGTTGAGTTTGAACTCAACATGCAAAATCTCCTCCAATGGGTGTTGAGAGAGGTGTTGAGTGTGTGTTGGAAGAGAGAGGTGTTGAGAAAACTCAACACAATTGAAGCTGCCACGTGGCTGTGCTTGATTGGCTGACCAGATTTTTATCTATTTAATACTTTGAACTCAATTATTTCGTTGCAAATTAATTTTTTTTTTTTTTTACCAAAATTCATGATTTTTTTTTCTCTATAAATAGAGACTTGGTTCATTTGATTTGGACACAGAAAAAAAACTAAGTTTTTCACTATCTTAATTTTATTATTAGTGTTTATTTTGAAGTTAAGTGTCTTTTTTTAGTGAAATGGATCCCAATAATCATTTTAACACTCAAAATTCTGCTAATTTTCCATTTAACCAAAATCCCAACATGAAAATAATAAAATTAAATAAGAATATGAAAATAAAAAGTAAAATTTAAATCCCAACATTTAACCAAATTCTGCTAATCATAAAAATAAAAATAAAATTTAAATAAGAATATGAAAATAAAAAGTGGTGGGGTAGGGTGTTGAGTGAAAAACCATTGGAGAGGGTAAAAATTGAATGAATGTTGAGTTATTAGATGGAAGAAAGAGAAAATGATGTGGAGTGTTGGGAGTTGAAAAAGTGGGTGTTGAATTTTTCAACCATTGTAAATGGTCTAAGAGTTAAATAAATAAGGATTAATAATTATTTCGTCTCTCGTTATAGAGACGAGTTTGAAAAATTCCTTATTAAAAAGTGTTTGAATTCGTCTGAAAAATTTTTAAGTGTCAAATCCAAAACACAATGATTGCAAGCGCAGCCCCTTGTCACTGTGCTACTTGGGTTTACTTGTTATTTACTTGAATCAATATATATATATATATATATATATATATATATATATATATATATATATATATATATATATATATATATATATATATATATATATATATATATATATTGATTTAAATGTTGATACATTTATTATATGTTAGTAAATGTTTTATATGTTTAATATTACTAATATATTATTTAAATATTTATTTCATTTTTAATAAATTATTTATTATATCTTTTTAATTTAAATTGTTTATATAATATATATTTATGTGTTTCAAAATATTTTGTTTATTTATTAATAATTATTTCATAAACTATTTATTAATTATTTTGTTTATTTATTAATAATATTATATAAACCATTTAATCACATTAACGTTAATGTTTATTATTTATTTAGTTCATTAATAATACTGCAAAAACGTTAATGTTTATTGTTTAATAATTAGTAAAATTATATTTTAATTATTTCAAACACATTTTTATTTATACTTTTATTTCAATTTATTTTTTATTTTTTATTAAATAATACTTATTATGTAAACTTTATTAGATAATTAGTATTAAAAATGTTAATTAATAGTTATTTAAAAGGTGATTAAAATTTTTTAAAACTTCACATTTTATACTTTTTTAAAATTTCACATTTCACATTTAAAATTATTAATGTATTATAACTAAATAAATATATAATATTAAATAAATTTTATATATTAAATGAATATATATATATATATATATATATATATATATATATATATATATATATATATATATATATATATATATATATATATATATATATATATATATATATATATATATATATATATATATATATATATATATATATATATATATATATATATATATATATATATATATATATATATATATATATATATATATATATATATATATATTAATGTCAAAGATTATTAATGTATTGAAATAATGATTAAAATATTTATATAAATATAAAATGAATATTTAAATAGTAAATTAATAATTATAAAATCAATAATATTAATTAATAATTATAAAATCAATAATATTAGTTAATAATTATATAACCGAAATAATATAACATTAATAAATGTAAGTGTTTTCAGTTATAAAGTTTACAATATATACGGTTGATGCAAACACTAAAATAAATGAAATGTATAGTGTGGTGAATTTTTTTTTTTGGAATAATTAGGTATTAAAAAAATTTCACAAATAACTATGTTTCGGAGAAAATTACGCAAATAACTATGTTTCAGAAAACTCCACAAGGGAGGAGTCAACCCAGTTGGCGCATGCACTGAGCATTTTGCCCTAGGCGCCATCCCACTTGGCGCATGCTCTCTCTTTTAGTCAAGTGAGATGGCGCATGCACTTTAAAAGTGAGAGGAGGCGCCATCTCACTTGGCTCCTAGGGCAAAATGCATTTTTTATAAATAATTTGTTTGTTTCTCCGTCATTCCTCACACTTTCTCGCATTGTTCTCTTATTTTTTTCTCTCTATTATTTGCGTCATGACATCGCCCATGATTTTTACTTGAGATGGTTACGTTATTTTCTCCGCCACAAAACCTCCGAGGAAAATGAAATTCTGGCACATTCACTCCATGGAGCGTCTGAAGAGGGAGTTGATACGATGGCTAGAGGGAGACATCGAGGATGGGGAACAAATTAGAAGGATCCAGCAAAGAAGAACATCAACCTCACTTGCGACAGGAAGACCTAATTTTTTGTTGGAGGAAGTCAAAACAGACAGCGACGTAATATTGATGATGCATGAGTCAGATGAAATTGTTTTAACAGTTGTAATTTCGTAGACGGTTTATCGTGTTTTATTTCGAGTTCGCACAAGGTTTATTGTAACAAATATTGTTAATGAAAAACCCTAATGTTTACAACTTAAAAAAGTAAAGATGTTTTGTAATACAATTTTTATGTGGTTGAGCCAGTAGCCCGATTCGGATAATTTTTGCGATTGTATTCGACCTGACGACATAAACCACACTTTCTTTCCAGCTTGTCAAGGGAGTCCATTTGAGTTGTGATACGCTTACTTTTGGAACGACCCTTTCTACTCCTTCGCATTTGGTCATTGTGCCATACTATTTCGCCATCGTATGCAGGCCAATAATCAGGTTTTGCTACCAAAGGGAAGTTTTTGTTATATACGTTGAGCAAGGTTTCAGATTTGTAAATGGGAGACCAAAGTTGTAGCGCGTCTTGATAAGTATAGGCACACGCAGCAATGACATGAGAGCAAGTCATACGAAAGGCTTGAAACTTGCCACAATCTCACTAACTTTCATGGATTCAATTAGATTTGTTTTCATGTGGCCCCATCTTTGTCCATTGTCGTATGACCTAGTCCATTTTTCTACCGGAATGTTATCGATCCACCTATCGACGTCTAGATTTGACAAACGGATCCCGTTGCGATAATATTTGAACGTAGGTTGTGTCAATGCATATCCCGCATTCATAACCGCTTTCCTAAGAACTTTGTCTTTAATTTCCCTCGTGAAATTTTGGACGATATGTCTAATGCAATAGACATGCGTAGAAGGAGGATCATGCCCACGGTTTACAGGATTGTTGTATGCACTTTCAATAGATGCTTGTCTATCAGAGATCAAACAGAGATCTGGTTGAGGAGCCACGTGTGTTCGGAGATTCTTGAGAAAGAAGCTCCAAGCACCACCAGTCTCTCTCTCGACTAGGGCAAAGGCAATTGGAAAAATGTTGTTGTTGCCATCTTGTCCAACTGCCATCAGTAGCGTTCCTTTGTATTTCTCATACAACTAAGTCCCATCAATTTGTATAATTAGTTTGCATGACGCAAATCCTATGATGCAAGGTTGAAAAGCCCAAAACAGTCGACTGAATATTCCATTTCCGTTGAGTTGACTACCATCTGGGACGTATGCTGGCAGTGTTTCCAGAATGTAAACACTATCCGGAGAATAAGTCTGAAGTGCATTCAGGTAGCGAGGAAGTTCTTGGTATGACTCCTCCCAATTTCCATATACCTTTTCAATCGCCTTGGTCTTTGTTAACCACGTCTTTCGGTAAGACGAAGTATAGTTAAATATCGTAGTGATGTGGGAGATTATGGTTTTCACCTTCAATGATGGATCGTTACTGACGAGGGGTAGGATTTCTTGACATATGAGATCATAATTTAGTTTCCGATGATCCTACGATTGAGTAGAACTGACACACGTGTGGGTGGACATAGAACCTATGACCCAACAATCACCTCTTAATCTGTACGATGCAGTAAGCTTGAACATACAATCCGGGTGGATACACTTAATCTTGTACCTTTCTGGATTTACACGGTCCACCTTAAAATCGATCGAGTTGAGCATGTGAAATTTTTTTATGGCTCGAATACATTCTTCTCTATTACGAAATTTATCTTTCTCTTTTAAGTTTTCATCCGACTGCATATACGGCTTGAAAAATAAATTAGATGACGGTTCATCTCCGCCCATGTTGAAGTTTGTCATGTGCGGAGGTGGTGTGTAGATCTCGTTTGAAGGTATACTAGGTATCTCATCGTCTTTGGAATCATCGTTGAGCATGTCGTCAAACTACAACTCGTCATCTTCTTATTCTTCATCAACAACATCTACTTCTGCTTGTTCGGTCTCCAGAGGATCAACCACTTGTGACAGCTGAGGCTCTCGCATCATAATGTACAACTCAATAGAGTCGTACCCAGAATACTCATGACTGGAAAATATATTCTGAAGGTCCTCGCCATCTTGAACCTCAACCTTATAAAATATTATTTGGTTCTTACAAAAAAAACAAATTCTGATAAAAGATTTGTGTCACGGGACCTCGTCCAAGTTTGGCCTCCAATCGTTTTTTGAAATACAAGAAATTGGCTTTCTTGTTTAAACAAAATCAGATGTTCTCAGTGTCTCTAAACAAAAACCTAGAGGTGGGACAAATGTATGTCTCACCGTTGAAATATGCACTGATCACATATTGGGGTGCAGAGGCCATTGTGTATGATTGTTTGAAGGTTTGAAGGTTTTAAGTATTTGAGTTAATTGCTTGATTTTTTGAATGTTCTAGTGTTTGAGTGATTAAGTGTAGTATTGTTTTGATAAATGTAAGATTAAATAGGTTGTACTGAATTTGAATAAAGTAATAGTAAGCAACCTCTAATTCGCCTCCCTTCACGTCCAATCGTGTTACATGCATGCAGAGATGCCTTCCCCAAGGCTATCACCTAGCTTGCACCTACACTGCAACCCATGCCACCTCTTATTCGCCAACAGGGATGGCGACACCTTTCATTTTTATACTCATTCGCCAAGTCCAATGGTGCCTCCCTTCACTTCCAATTGTGTTACATGCATGCAGAGATGCCTTCCCCAAGGTTGTCACCTAGCCTACACTGACACTGCAACCCATACCACCTCTTATTCGCTAACAGGGATGGCGACACCTTTCATTTTTGTACTCATTCGCCAAGTCCAATGGCGCCTCCCTTCACATCCAATCGTGTTACATGCATGCAGATATGCCTTCCCCAAGGCTGTCACCTAGCCTGCACCTACACTGCAACCCATGCCACTTCGTATTCGCCAATAGGGATGGCGACACTTTTCATTTTTGTACTCGTTCGCCAAGTCCAATGATACCTCCCTTCACGTACAATCGTGTTACATGCATGCAGAGATGCCTTCCCCAAGGCTGTCACCTAGCCTGCACCTACACTGCAACCCATGCCACTTTTTATTCGCCAACAGGCATGGCGACACCTTTCATTTTTGTACTATTCTCCAAGTCCAATGGCACCTCCTTTCACGTCCAATTATGTTGCATGCATGCAGAGATGCCTTCCCCAAGGCTGTCACCTAGCCTACACCTACACTGCAACCCATGCCACCTCTTATTGGCCAACAGGCATGGCGACACCTTTCATTTTTGTACTATTCGCCAAGTCCAATGGCACCTCCCTTCACGTCCAATTATGTTGCATGCATGCAGAGATGCCTTCCCCAAGGCTGTCACCTAGCCTACACCTACACTGCAACCCATGCCACCTCTTATTGGCCAACAGGGATGGCAACACCTTTCATTTTTATACTCATTCGTCAAGTCCAATGGCGCTTCCCTTCACGTCCAATCATCTTACATGCATGCAGATATGCCTTCCCCAAGGCTGCCACCTAGCCTGCACCTACACTGCAAGAGTGACACTTATCATGCATTCATGCACCCACCAACCACCTCACTTACTATGTGATAAAAATTTTCCTATAAATACAGAGCCTCACATACTTCTATTGCATCCACAATCGTCTCACTCTCTGCTACGAACTCTTTCATAATCTCATACAATTTCAAATTCTTTCATAATCTCAGACAATTTCAACAACGACTCTTCTCACAATGGGCGATTCTCACAGAGGCACAAGGGACAACATTGCAACGTTTGTAAGTTTATTGTATACTTATACATTTTTCATACTTCTATTAATGCTTTATTCATCTTACCGACTCTTACACTTTTTACATTCTTAACTTAGGATACTAAAAGATTCAGAATCCGGTCACACTACTACCTTGCTCCCGACCTGTTGATGGTACCCTATCTAGAATACGCAGGTTTCAGAAACGCTATAAAGATCTCTAACTGCACGATTGATTCAAAGTTCATACTTGCAATGTTGGAAAGGTGGAGACTAGAGACCCATACATTTAATCTATCAATAGGTGAATGAACCGTCACAATAGAGGACATATACATGTTATTAGGTCTCCCTGTCGATGGTAAGGCGGTTAACGGGTCAGTTCAACAACCCAGTTCTATGTGTGAAGAATTGTTGGGCAGGGATATGGTTGAAGGTGGTGGTGCGAGAGGTCAGGGTATACTACTTACTAAGCTAAAAAAACCATTATGCGACTCTAGAATTGAGCGAAAATTCCTCCGAGCTAGCTAAGGTAATAAAAGCTAGAAATTATATAATGATACTATTTGGAACCTTTTTATTTCCCGAAAGTACGGGAAATAGTGTAAATCTTATGTATTTAAATTTACTTGGAGACTTCGAAAAAACTAGAAAGTATAGTTGGGGTTCTGCTGTTTTAGCCCATCTATACAGTTTCTTATGTAAAAATGCAATCAAAGAAAAATGTACATTTTATGGTTGCGCTTTTTTACTTCAAGCCTGGGGTTGGTGGAGAATGGAGTCCCTAAACCCTGTCAACAACAACGCATTCGTTTTTTCATACGCAACAAAGTAAGTCATCAACTTATATCATTTATTACTATTTATCTCTTCACCAAATATATGATAAAAATAAAATATTTTTCAAATCCTTTAGGTACTGCGTGAGGGGTATGGATTACGGTAAGATTCCAAGATTCAATGTCGCTCTATACCGCAATCTATTGGATCACCTTGTTATAACAAGATTGGTTCTTACCATATCTTAGAGTTTTGATGATAACAATAAATTATATTTTATATAATTGATACTCTGATGAACGTATTTAATTGTTTCAGATAATGTTCTGACAGAAGCATTTTGATGTGCTGAGCTGAAAATAAATGAAGAAGTTCTTTGATGAAAGAACTATTTGTTTTAGCGCAAGTGCTGATGCTGACTTTGGTAAGATAAATATTTAAATACATCTTCTAACGCTTAGCAAGTTTCTGTGTAAGCTATGTTTCAGAAGTTCTTTGAAAGCAAGCGTTGATCAGAAGTACGTAGCAAGCAAGCGTTGTTTAAAAGATATGCAAGCATGTTCTGAATCAAGATGTGAAGCTAAGTTCTAAAAGAATATAGAAGCTAACAAGTCTTGTAAAGGATTAGGAAACATGCTCTTACAAGTGTCGTTTGCTCATTTAATGAAAAGACGACTACATGCACTCAAGTGTCTACGCTAGTTCATTGGAAAATGGAATAGTGCAAGGAAACACGCAAACATTTAATGCTCTCCACATTTAAAGGCAGCAACGATCATTTTGTTCTTACTATATATAGAAGAACATTTATTGCAAGCCAACTACTTAGATAACTCAACAATTTCAAAAGAAGCAAGAACTACGTGAAAATATTCTGGGCTCACAAATCAATTTTTCATACACTTTGTGCAATACTATTCTTAGTGAAAAATCACAGTTGTGATATAGCTTTCTTAGAAGCAAACTTTGTTTCACTATCTGTAAAGTTTTAACTCTTGTAATTGTTCCTTGAGAGACCAAGTTTGGTCAGATTTCTCAAGTAGACTAGGACTAGTTTAAGTCTTAGTAGTGTGAGTCACTTGTAAGATTACTTGTGCATTGTTAGTCACAACAGTTGTTGTATGATTGTAATCAGTTGATTATAGTGAATTAAGTCCTTGTTGAGAAAGGTGAAATCACCTTGGCGGGTGGACTGGAGTAGTTTGAGTTCAAACGAACCAGGATAAAAATAACCTTGTCTTTCCATTATTGTTAAGCCTTTAAGAAAAAGAAAAAGAGAAACTTATTTAACCCCCCCCCCCCCCACCTTCTATGTGTTTTCTCACCCTTTAATTGGTATCAGAGCTTGACTCTGAGTGCAACACTTAACCGTGTCAGGAAAAGATCCAGAAGAAAACACAAATGGCTACTGAACAAAACAACAATAGCTACAAAAAACCTCCTGTATTTGATGGAGAAGATTTTGAATATTGGAAAGATAGACTAGTAAGTTTCTTTCTAGGTCATGATAGTGATTTATGGGATATAATCTTGGATGGTTACACACATCCTACAGACTCAGAAGGAAACAAGATTGATAGGAAAAATATGGATAGACAACAAAAAGCTGATTTCAAAAATCATCATAGAGCTAGAAATATTTTTTAAATGCTATCTCTAAAATGGAATATGAAAAAATCACAAATGGAGATACAGCACATGATATGCTTGAGTCTCTTAAAATGACTCATGAAGGAAATGCTCAAGTGAGAGAGTCTAAAGCTCTGGCTCTCGTCCAGAAGTATGAAGCCTTCAAAGTAGAAGAAAGTGAATCTATATAAGCAATGTTCTCAAGGTTTCAAACTCTGATCGTTGGTCTGAGAGTTTTGAACAAGGGATACACTAAAGCAGACCACGTTAAAAAGATCATCAGAAGTTTACCCAGAAGATGGACACCTATGGTCGCTGCTTTCAAAGTATCAAAAGATATGAACAACATGTCTCTTGAAGAACTCACCAGCACTCTCAGAAGTCATGAGATAGAACTTGATGAGCACGAGCCTCAGAAGAAAGGTAAGTCTCTTTCCCTTAAATCAATTAAGAAATATGATACTAACACTTTTCAGGATGAAGAGGAAAACTCTGAAGAATCTGCGTCAGAAGAAGACGAAGTATCCTTGCTCTCCAGAAGGATCAATCAGTTGTGGAAGCACAGACAAAAGAAGTTCAGGAACTTCAAGAAGTCAGAAGATAAACCAGAATCTTCTGGACACAAAAAGTCAAACAGAAGAGAGATAATCTGTTATAAATGCAAAGAACCCGGACACTACAAGAGTGATTGTCCAAAACTCCAAAGAGAAAAACCAAAGAAAAAGTTTGGTAAAAAGAAATGGATGATGGCAACCTGGGACGATTCAGAATCCTTTGAAGATGAATCTGATTCTGAAGATGAGAACGCCAACCTAGCTCTGATGGCTACCACATCAGATGACTCAGACAGTGAGTCAGACCCAAAAGAGGTATTCTCTGAATTTTCTAGAGATGAACTTGCTGAAAGTTTATCAGAACTTCTGGAAAACTATAGTAAGCTCAAAATCAAATACAAGAAACTCAAGAAGAGTCTTGCATCTGATCTTGAGAAACATAAAACAGAAAAATCTGAACTCATAGAAAATAATTTTAAACTTAAAGAAGAAATTCAAAATGTTCAAAAAATTTCTAGTTCAGATTCTGTGTCAAGTTCAAAAGATATTATGAAAGAATATGACTGTAGCTTTCAAACTTTTCTTGCTAAAAGCATAGATAGAAGCAAAATGGCTTCAATGATCTATGGAGTTAGTGGGAACAACAAGAGAGGAATTGGATATGAACCTCCCAAAGGGAAGGAGATATATATACCAAAACTTGTTGCTAAAATGACTTTCACTTACAAACCTCTGATCAAACAATTCAAGTTTGGACACACACATGATATTAAATATACATCACATTCTGGAAACTCTTATGCTAACCCAAAAATCAAACAGAACTTGAAATACTCTAACCCAAGAGGACCCAAAAAGATATGGGTACCTAAGGATAAAATAATATTTGTTGCAGATGTCCTTAACAACTCAATTGAGACACCAGTCATGGTACCTGGACTCTGGGTGCCCACGACACATGACGGGAAAAAAGTCTATGTTCAAAAACCTGGAATTTAAAGCTGGAGGAGACGTCAAGTTTGGAGGTAATCAGAAAGGGAAGATTATTGGTTATAGAACCATTGGAAACGAGTAACCTTCCTTCTATCTCTAATGTTTTATTAGTAGAAGGATTAGCGCATAACGTGTTGTCGATAAGTCAATTAAGTGACAACGGTTATGACATTATCTTTAATCAAAATTCCTGTAGAGCTGTTAGTCAAAAAGATGGAACAATCCTCTTTTCTGGCAAGAGAAAGAACAACATATACAAAATTGATTTATCAGATCTTAAATCTCATAATGTTAAATGCCTTTTGTCTGTTAGCGATGAAAAATGGGTATGGCACAGAAGATTGGGACATGTTAGCTTAAGAAAAATCTCTCAACTAAATAAATTAAATTTAGTCAGAGGACTTCCCAATCTGAAGTACAAATCAGAAGCTATGTGCGAAGCATGTTAAAAAGGAAAATTTTCAAAACCTTCCTTTAAGTCCAAAAATATTGTTTCTTCCACTAGGCCATTATAACTACTTCATATTGATCTGTTTGGGCCAGTTAAAACCGCATCCATCAGAGGCAAGAAGTATTGATTGGTCATTATTGATGACTTCAGCAGATGGACATGGGTTAAGTTTTTAAAACACAAGGATGAGTCACATTTTGTGTTCGTTGACTTCTGTAACCAAGTGCAAAACGAAAAAGATTTTAGAATTATAAAAGTCAGAAGTGACCATGGTGGAGAATTTAAAAACCATTATTTTGAAAAATATTTTAAAGAAAATGGTATTGTTCATAATTTCTCTTGTCCTAGAACTCCCAACAAAATGGAGTTGTAGAACGAAAGAATAGAACATTACAAGAAATGGCCAGAACCATGATCAATGAAACAAATATGGCTAAGCACTTTTGGGCAGAAGCTGTGAACACAACATGTTATATTCAGAATAGAATCTCTATAAGACCTATTCTTGAAAAGACTCCCTATGAATTATGGAAAAACAAAAAACCCAACATTTCTTATTTCCATCCTTTTGGATGTACTTGTTTTATTCTGAGCACTAAAGAAAATCTGAACAAGTTTGATTCTAAAGCACAAAAGTGTTTTCTGCTTGGATATTCTGAACGCTCAAAAGGCTATAGAGTATACAACACAGAAACTCTGATTGTTGAAGAATCAATCAAAGTCAGGTTTGGTGATAAGCTTGGCCAGCAACAGCCAAAGCAAAGTGATAATTTTGTAGGTACAAAAGATCATCCCTCAAACTCAGAAACTTCAGAAGCAAAGGAATACTCAGAAGCAAAGGAAGACTCAGAAGATCATCCTCTTGACAATGCTCTGGATAATCTCAGAATCTCTGAACAATCCACACAGAAAAGGTTTCCCAGAATCTCTTCAGCTCATAAAGAAGACATGATTATTAGAAGAAAAGAAGATCCCATCAGAACAATATCCTCTCTCAGAATCATTGAAGAATCATTATTTGGATTGGTATCTCTGATTGAGCCAACTTCTATTGATGAAGCTTTGGAAGACAATAATTAGATCTTAGCAATGCAAGATAAACTCAATCAATTTTCTAGAAACGATGTGTGGGATCTGTTGTACCCCAAAATTTGCCCTCCCATATTTCTCAAAATATTTCAAGAGAGATCCTCAAGTTGCTCAAGGAAGTCCAAGAGTTGACCAAACAAATTCTCTCCTAAGGAAGTCTACCTCAAATTAGGGTTTCAGTTTGCATCAAGATGTTTGAATCAAAAGGGTCCCAAATTCTCAGTATTGTCCTAATATGATCTCAAGATCATCCATGTCAAGTTTCAAGCCTTGCAGAGGAAGTTTGCTCAATCAATTGCTCAAAGGCCTGAAAATCGACTGTGCTAGGGCAAAAGTCAACTGTGTCCTACATACAGTCAAACTTCAAGATTTTTGGTCAACATCCTAATTTTGAATTATTACTCATCATTTGGTTAAGGTTTGATCTTGATTCCTCAAGGATTGCTCACAATTCATCAAAACCCAAAAGTTGCTAAATTAGGGTTTTGTAGGAAAAGTCAACCCAACTTTGACCAAGCATAACTTTTTCATACTTTATTAGAAATGACACATCCAAACTCATTTTGAAGAGGATGCAATTAAATACAATTCATATTCATCTCCCAAGTTCAAAATATGCACCCACAAGAAGTTATGAATTTGGACATTATAGGTAACTTTGAAAAGTCAACAAAACACCTTTTTTTGTCAAAGCTTCATACATGAACATGGAAGACTCAATTGAGATGAGACAAAAATGGTTGCTTATAGGACATCTCAAGCATTCTTAAAAGTCCAAGAACACATCTCTAGGGTCAAAATTGAGGAAGTTATGCATTGTTGAATTTGACCTTTTTTGCAAAATTGCCAAAAGTCAAATATGCCTCAAATTGTAATTCTTGTCAAATGGGCCCAACTTTTTGTGCTTGTATTGAGTTTGTAACATGGTCCACGACCCATGATCCTTCCCACTTGACTTTATTTTATTTTTGTCATTTATCTTGATTTTTATTTCAATTAAATCAAATTAAATCAAAATAAAATCATGGAAATATCAAAATCATTTAAACCTTGAGATTTTGTGCACATTTCAGGTCCATGAATAGCTGGCAATGAGATCAAATCGTGCAAGGCTTGTTTGTACACAAAAAGATTGAGTTTTTCTTGATTTAGAAAGATTTAAATAAGAATCAAATCTTGATTCAATCACCTTAATTGAAAAAGATTTGGAGCAAACTTGTAAACCTAATTCACTCAAGGATACATATAGAAAAAATCCAGACCAAAAGCACAAGGATTGGAGGCGTGAGAGAGCATAGTCAGATTCAAAAAAATCATTAAAAAGTGTGAAAGCATTCTTGCAGTTAGAGGGAGATTGAGGCCATTCCAAGAGCACCATTCGTATCCTAGACCTTCTCTGAAGCAGATCATTTGCAAGCATCCATAAGGCCAGAAACTCGAACCATAGACCCACGGTTTTCCCTTCAAACTCAAAATCCATTCTTACAATTTACGCAACATTAGCATGTTTCAATGACATATATGTGTTTGTTAATGTATTTGCAATGTTTTGGTAATACTCAATTGAAGTTTTGACACACATACTGAGATCCACCATTGTTAGGGTTTTCTTGTTCGTTTTAGGGTTTTCTCATGCAGGTAAAATTGGCCCAAAAGAGGGATGCCACGGTGCTCACAAGGTCAAGACGAATTAATCTGTACCATTAGTTTTCATTTATGATGCTTCTGTGATATTTTGGAAATACGCAGGGCTATAGCTATAGACTTTTGTCTGTAGGTAAAAGTCTTAGACTTTTGCCAACAGAGAGAGGAAGAAAAAGGGTGGTGTGGCACCCCATGGCTGGTCCATTCAAACTTCGCGCGCTTTAATATATTATTTGGCCTTTTTTCCAATATAATATTTGTTTATTGTTCCATATATAAATAAGCGCGTTGGTTCAGTTGGTCAGGAGGCATGAGGAAATTGCCAAAGGGACTGGGTTTGAATCCCAGGTCCCCCATATTATTTCATAATGCTTTTTCTTGTATAATCAGGCATGTGCACAAGCAGGAAGACTACCATACACCCTCAAGGGACAGCCAACCAGATGTCCACAAGCTGGATCCAAAGGCCATCATTTGAAGGTCTACAAGGCATCCTAGTTAACTTGCAACGTGGAATCTGAGAAGTCAGACATGGATCCAGGCTATTGGGCTCAAATATGCTATGGACACCCCCCTTTCTACTTTGACAATAGGCCCATATTCTTTCTCTTTCATATTTTTTTCCTTTTTATTATTTTGATTAATTATTTTCTAAATCACAAATTAATTCTTTTTTTTATTTAGAAAAAACTCATAAAAATCAATTTCATCAAATTTAGGTTTTTATATATTTTGTCAAAATTAATTTAATTAGTTTAATTTAATTCTAGGGCAATTTTAACCTTTTGTAAATAAATTAAAATCAAATAGAAAATTAGGGTTTTGTTTAATTTAATTTTTACTTTCTTTTCTTAAAATAACCAAAATACAAAGATAGGTCAAAAATAATTATTTTTCTTAATTTAATTTAATTAGTAATTAGGTTTGTATTTATTTAATTTAAAACCTTATTCTTTCTCAAAAATAGTCAAAAACAACAAAAATAAATTTTCTTTTAATTAGGTTTAGACGAGGTAAAAACCCTAATTTTTTCTCGTTCTCAATTCGCGTGCGTTTATTTATTTTTGCAAATATTAATGTAACTGCTCATGGGGTGTAATAGTTTAATTAGGACTTTTCATTTATTTATCGTTTTCTACGGGTTTTGGCTATGTAATTAATCCCCCTCCCCGAAGCCTTGTAGTAGCATAGTTTTATTTCTCGCATTTTTTATTTTCGCAAATGTTAACGGTTAGATGTATGATAATAGGATTGCATGACATGTATGTTAATTTTAAAATGGTTAGCAAACCCTAAATGTGCAAAGATAATAACTTGAAATCGAATCACTCGCACATGCACACTCCTAGGGTATACTCTCACTTTGGTTGCCTTCGGTAAACGATCATTAAGTATAAGGTGTTTTAGTGATCGCTCTTTTGTCTAAACATAGATCAAATGTCCCGTTCGGAAAGGTTGCCTCAGAAATTTTGCCTAGAATATGATCTTAAGACACTAGGGTTATTACTAAGACGTCCTAACACTGCTTTAGTGATCGTGCGTTCCTTTTGAATTGACTCTTACAACTCCAACGACAGTGCTACCTACTCACTAATAGTGGGATAGCGTTGTCTAAAGGAAACAAGAACAGAAACATTCTTTTTTCGAGTAGGTAGATACAAGTAGGTACTTGCTCAAAATAAACTCTTTCACACTTACACTTTTTTCAAACAAAGTTTTCAAAACGAATTCGTAACACTCTTGAAGACATAAGCAAGGGTTAAATCAAAGTAAAACAAAAAAATTTCAAAACACACAGACACGGAAGCAATTTTCAAAATGATGATCAAGTACCTAAGAGCCCGTGGAAAACCACGGATAGAAAGGGTGCTAATACCTTCCCTTTCTATAATATACCCCCGTACTCAGAAAATCTCAAAAAAGGAATTTTTCTGTGCTTTTTTCCTTTCCATTTGGATAAAATAAAAGTCGGTGGCGACTCTTGCTTACCGCGCCATTTTGCAAACACAAACGCAAAACGCAAACCAGCATTTTCCTAAAAACAGTCCGGTTCTGCCACCGTATCACATGATCTAGTTCCAAGACCTAAAGGATTCAACATTATAGGAACTAAATGGGTTTTCAGAAACAAACTTAATGAGCAAGGAGAGGTGGTCAGGAACAAAGCACGACTGGTTGCACAGGGTTATAGTCAACAAGAAGGAATTAATTATAATGAAACCTTTTCCCCATTCACCAGGTTAGAGTCTATTAGATTATTAATTTCTTTTGCTGTTCAAAATAACATTTCATTATATCAAATGGATGTTAAAAGTTCATTTTTAAATGGCTATATAGAAGAAGAAGTTTATGTCCATCAACCTCCTGGCTTTAATGACTCAAAACATCCAGAACATGTTTTTAAATTAAAAAAGTCTTTGTACGGTTTAAAACAAGCTCCCAGAGCTTGGTATGATCGTCTGAGTAATTTTCTTTTAGAAAAATATTTTACCAGAGGGAAAGTGGACACAACTCTATTCAGAAAGAAATTTAAAAATGATATCTTAATTTGTCAAATTTATGTTGGTGATATTATTTTTGGAACCTCTAATATCTCCCTTGGAAAAGAATTTACTGAGACCATGCAGGCAGAATTTGAGATGAGCATGATGGGAGAATTGAAGTTCTTTTTGGGAATTCAAATCAACCAGACTCCAGAAGATATTTATATACATCAGATGAAGTATGTCAAAGAAATTCTAAAGAAATTTCAGATGTCAGAAAGCAAAAATGCTAAGACACCAATGCATCCAACATGCATTCTGGGAAAAGATGAGGTAAGTATGAAGGTAGATCAGAAGCTCTACAGAGGTATGATTGGATCCCTTCTCTATATGACTGCATCTAGACCTGATATATTATTCAGTGTATGTTTATGTGCTAGATTCTAATCAGATCCTAGAGAATCTCACTTAACTGTTGTTAAGAGAATTCTGAGGTAAATAGAAGGTAATACTAATTTGGGTCTGTGTTACAGAAGATCAAAAGATTTCAGACTAGTAGGTTATTGTGATGCTGACTTTCCTGAAGATAGAATTGAAAGAAAGAGAATCTCTGGAAGCTGCCAGTTTCTGGGTGACAATCTTATCTCGTGGTACAACAAGAAGCAAGCAACAATTGCACTTTGAACAACAAAAGCTGAGTATATATCTGCTGTTGGATGTAGTTCTCGGATGATTTGGATGAAAATTCAACTAGAAGATTTTAATCTTTATGAAAGTAATATTCCTATCTTCTGTGACAATACTTCTGCAATTTGTCTTTCTAAAAATCCTATTTTACATTCTAAAGCTAAACACATTGAAATTAAATATTATTTTATAAGGGACTATATTCAAAAGGGAATTTTAAATTTAAATTTTGTAAAAACAGACCATCAATGGGCTGATATTTTTACCAAACCCCTTTCAGAAGATAGATTTAAATTCATTTTGAAAAATATTTGTATGGAATTATGTCCTGAATAAAATGGTATTTATCTTCTGTGTTTGACTTCAGAATATTCTGAAATGAATGCTCTGATTAACAACTCTTCAGAAGTTAGAAGAGAAGTTACATCAGAAGCTATATGTAAAGTTCTGAAATGTTCTAACGTTTCATTTCAAATATAGCTCAGCAGTTCATTAGATCAAACAGATGTCCCATGCAACCTTCAGGAGATGAACACTTGGTGTGTTTCTGAAAGGTCACGCGTGCTAAGCTATTTACGCCATTCTAGGTAACTGTTATGATTTGATTAAAATCTCACGCTTTCCCCTCACTTTTCAATATCATTAAATGCCAAGTCATGATTAGATTCTTTTTATTTAAATTTTTATTAAATATTTTTTTACAATTTTATTTTTTAACCTATTTCTGAAAAGTCTTCATATAAATACCTTTGTAAAAACCCTTCTCACTTTTTACCTTCTCTTTCAAAACTCAAACGTCTCTGTATTTTTTCTCTGAAACCCATTTTTCTTCTCTCAACCTAAGTGCTCCAATGGCTTCCTCCTCTACTTATTCTGAGAACACCCATTCTGAGCAGTACATCATTCCTGAGAGAACCACTCTCATTCCAGTGGATAGCTTAGAGGTTATAAGTGAATTAATGGTGGATTTTGAGAATCTTAAAGCTAATGGTTTTGACCTTCTTCCTACTGTTGAGTTTCAAGGTTGGGGAAACTTCTTTGACCGTCTAGTTGGTCCAGTTTTTCCACACCTTGTTAAAGAATTCTGGATACACGCAATTTCTTCTCCAAAAGTTATCCTCTCTTTTGTGATGGGTAAGGAAATCTCCATTACTGAAAACCTAATCAGAAAACTTCTAGGTTTTGAAGGAACTGGAGTAACTGGAATCTCTAATGGCAGAATGTAAATGTCAAAGGTTTATGCAGAAATTTTTACAAATGTGCAAGCGTCTTCAAAGGTCAGAGACTTGAAAAATAAGTACAAGATATGGGCAAGAATAATCCATGGTTGCATTCATCATAGGAAGGAAACTAGTTCTCCAGACTATATAAATGCTGACCAACAATACTTGTTGTTCTGTCTTGGAATAAATGTTAAGATTGATTTACCCTATCTCTTGTTTGATCATCTCTAGACTCATGTCAAAGAAACGAGAGAAGCAGAAAGAATGAAGAACCCTAAATCCAAAAGGAATTGGATTCCAATGGGGAGATTGATTTCATACATTCTGACTGAGAATGGTCTGATTGCTCACCTGGATGAAGCAAATCTGCTGGGGGAGTTAGAGCCTACTTGTGGAAAGGCTCTGACTGGAAAGAACTTGGTGAAGAGGAAGATTATTTACAAACTTCTGATAGAACCAACTAGAACCAACTCCTTTTGTTTCAGCAACTGTTAAGAGAAGGAGGATACCCATTGCTGACTTTCCACTGTTCAACTCAGGAGATCATCCTTGCATCATCCTGCATTACATTCAAATTTGTAAAGAAAGTGGAACACCCATTGATCCTGCTTGGCTTCAAGGAAGACATGAAGCTGCTCCAGACGTTGTTTTTCAGCAACCATTGAAGAGGAAAGTAGTTGAAGGACCATCTTCCAGACCTCAGAAGAAGAAGAAAAAAAATCAGGTACACCTGCTAAAACTATTTATGTTTATAATTCTGAAAATATATCTACATATGCTGAACCCCAAACCTTAGGAGACATAGATATTGATATAGACCTGACCATACCCTATGACCCTCTTGCTGAAAATCCTCAAAAAGATCAAGTTTTATCAGACTTGAGTGATTTTGACTCTGATGATTTCTCTGAAACCCAAATAGAACCATCCCAATCAGAACCATCTCAAACACCTGGTGAAAACATTTCTAGACCTCCTCCCAGACCTTTATCACCCAGACCTACTGGATGGTATGATGTTGGCTCTTGGAGAATACCAGGAATCAACGAACCTCTGGCCACTCTAAAGCCACCATTCAACCTACGTTCTGAAAATATCTTTGCCTTAAACAAAACACAACCACAAAATCCTACCCCCACTGTTGACAACACCATAATCATTTCACCTGACGTCACACCACCCACATCTCCACAACTTCCAACTCCTAACTCACCAGTGATTTCGCCTCCTCACATTCCAGAACACCAAACTCATGAACCATCAGAATCACATGAACCATCTGAGCCATCTGAACCATAAACAACACATGAACCCTTTGAAACTCTCAATCCATCAGAAACACCTGAACCTTTTGAATAACTCGACCAAACTGAAACAACTGAATAATCAAAAAATCCCGAACCAGCTAACTTTCTGAAAACTGTAGTTGATTTTGAATCTCTACAATTTCTCGAAAAACAAAACCTTTAAAAAGGCTTTTCCAAAACCTGTTCAGCCAGATGTAAATATATTTTTTCAGAATTTTTTAACAGAAGTTCAAGCTTGGTTGGACCTGCTGAAGGCAGATTGCACCAGAAATGTGAACCCAGCAGCAACAGATCTTTTGTGGGAAACATTCAGAAGAACCTTAGATGCTAAGTCACTGAAGCTGTAAGACTTATGTCACTCTCAGGTGATTGAGAACTTCTCCAAACATCTGCTTGCCTTCCAGTCAGAAGCTGCTGATATTTGGGACAAGAAGTCTTCTCTGATGATTGCTGATGCTCCAGCTGATCAAATGGACATTTCAGAAGATGAATCTGAAGATTCCTCTGAAGATTCAAATCCTCTGGCAATAGTTCTGTTGAATCAACCTTCTGCAAAAGCTGCACCTGAACCTGTGCCAACTCTTATGGTGGATCTGGGCACTCTTCTTTCAACTTTTGTTCGTTCTGACTCAACTGTTGCTACTCCAAAGGCTGTATCTGCTGAAGCTTCTACATCCTCTGATCATACTTCACTTGTAATGGATACTCTGAATGAGCTTAAGAAGGATAACGAAGCTATTCATGAGCGCTTGGACAAGCAAGATCAGACAAACCAAGAAATCAGAAGCTGGATGATGAAACAAGAGGAATCTGCATCTGAGATCAAGAATCTTCTTATGGCCCTTGTTTCTAAGAAATCTTAGTGTCATTCTGTTTCTTGTTTTTGTTGAACATCTGAATCTTTTATTAAAATTTTTTTTACGCTCTTCAACTATTTTTATATACTTTTTGATTATGCCAAAAAGGGGGAGAAAATGAGTATTTTGATCTAATCTCTGATTAACAGTTATGGGACTAATTCTCAAACATTCTAACAAAATACAAGATTTCTTTCTATGCTTTAAAGAACTTTGCAGGTATCATTTAAACTCTGGAAGTTTAATTCAAATGAACATTATCTTCAAAAGACTTGCTGAAGAAATCTCAGAAGAAAAATTCAAAGCTCTGATGAAAATTCTCAGAAAGTTTTTCTTATAGAAATATTTATTTCAGGGGGAGATTCCTATTTCTTATTAAATTTTATTTCTTATCTGAATATTTTTTTGTCATCATCAAAAAGGGGGAGAATGTTAGAACAAGATTGGTTCTGATCATACCTCAGAGTTTTGATGATAACAATAAATTATATTTTATATAATTGATACTCTGATAAACGTATTTAATTGTTTCAGATAATATTATGACAGAAGCATTTTGATGTGTTGAGCTGAAAATAAATGAAGAAGTTCTTTGATGAAAGAACTATTTGTTTTAGCGCAAGTGCTGATGTTGACTCTGGTAAGATAAATATTTAAATACATCTTCTAACGCTTAGCAAGTTTCTGTGTAAGCTATATTTCAGAAGTTCTTTGAAAGCAAGCGCTGGTCAGAAGTACTTAGCAAGCAAGCATTGTTTAGAAGATATGCAAGCATGTTCTGAATCAAGATGTGAAGCTAAGTTATAAAAGAATATAGAAGCTAACAAGTCTTGTCAAGGATCAGGAAACATGCTCTTACAAGTTTCGTTTGCTCATTTAATGCAAAGACGACTACATGCACTCAAGTGTCTACGCTAGTTCATTGGAAAATGGAATAGTGCAAGAAAACACGCAAACATTTAATGCTCTCCACATTTGAAGGCAGCAACGTTTATTTTGTTCTTACTATATATAGAAGAACATTTATTGCAAGCCAACTACTTAGATAACTCAACAATTTCAAAAGAAGCAAGAACTACGTGAAAATATTCTGGGCTTACAAATCAATTTTTCATACACTTTGTGCAATACTATTCTTAGTGAAAAATCTCAGTTGTGATATAGCTTTCTTAGAAGCAAACTTTGTTTCACTATCTGTAAAGTTTTAACTCTTGTAATTGTTCCTTGAGAGACCAAGTTTGGTCAGATTTCTCAAGTAGACTAGGACTAGTTTAAGTCTTAGTAGTGTGAGTCACTTGTAAGATTACTTGTGCATTGTTAGTTACAACAGTTGTTGTGTGATTGTAATCAGTTGATTATAATATATTAAGTCCTTGTTGAGAAAGGCGAAATCACCTTGGTGGATGGACTGGAGTAGTTTGAGTTCAAACGAATCAGGATAAAAATAACCTTGTCTTTCCATTATTGTTGAGCCTTTAAGAAAAAGAAAAAGAGAAACTTATCCAACCCCCCTCCCCTTCTAAGTGTTTTCTCACCCTTCACACCTTAGCCTGGATGATGTATGTCATACCTTTCAACTTTTCTACTTTTAAATTATTTATTTATTATGTTTTCATTAAGCTGATTTAATTTTATCCACAGTTTGTCTGGAGACCATATTTGGGTTTGGACCATGAACCAAACTCCAAGGATGCAACAATTTGGAGTGCAAAGACTACAATCATACGATTCAATATTGTGGAGATGCACCACAGCGACCGTGTCATGATGCAGTTTGAAATGCATCAAGAGATACCCTGCGATCCAACTTGTTTGCCCCCGTGGCATCTCAAAAGGGTCGACGCCCAATGGGGTCTTACCAACTAAAAAGATTTTGCTCCAGAATGGTGTAAGATGTGGCAGAGGCGTCACCGACATGTCTTACAATTCCCAGTTTTCCTCAACCATGGTAATATGCGACACACAGATCAAAATTTAGCTTGGTACATATCGGTTAGTACCCCAGATCAAATGCACGTGTCTCATCCAAAGTATTTGGTTAACGCACGAACACAATAGGCACAATCCTCATTTCCCCAACAACAAACCCAACACACATCAACCTCCCACCAACCCCCCGACAAAACAGAACCACAAACACCTAACCACAATCACCACCACAATACGATTACACCCACATTCCCCACAACCAACCACAATCACCACCTCAGTACCAATACCCCCATATGCCTCACACCCAACCACAATTTCAATCAAAATACGAATACACCCGCATACCCTATACACAATTCCAGTCTTCTACATATCCCAATATGGGCCCCTCAACATCTAACCTTAGCCCTGATCTGGAATTGTCTGAAGATTATGAACCAACCGACTCAACTTACCATCAACCACCACATCACCAAAGCACCCAACATTCCCAATACCAAACACCCCAAGATCCATTTCCTTTCTACCCCCCGTACTCAGACGACCAGTGCTACAGACCAACCATAGAACCCCACTCACCACCAACACGACCAAACTTTGAGGGTATGGGCAACCGACTGTACCAAAGCGGATCTTCTAAATATGGAGATCTGGCCGATTTATGGATCCGAAACGCATTGACTTCGCTGGGCCATCGACCCTGCCACAACGGGAAACACGACGAAACCCAGCACGGAAAATGCGAGGACGGGGATGCGGAACCGGGAGTCATTACCGGGTTTCGGGGGACCACTGATTAATCTGTATTTTTTTATGTAATCGTTATGTGTGTAATCATATTGTTTAACTAAAAAGTAAATTTTCGTGATCCTATATCGTTTACGTAACGTACCGCATTTAAAATGAAAAACGCGAAAAATTGTCTGCCTTTTGCACTAAGGCACCATCTCACTTGGCTTAGGGCAAGCCTTTTACACATAGGCGCCAAGTGAGATGGTGCCTCCCCTTTAAAATAAGGTGCATGCGCCAACTGAGTTGGCTCCTCCCTTATGATATTTTCTGAAACATGGTTATTTACATAATTTTCTCTGAGACATAATTATTTAAAAAAAAAAAATTTAATACATAATTATTTCAAAAACAATTCTAATGCAGTGGTAAGTATAGTTTACAACAAACAAAACATCATATGTTTAACATCTACGTCATCTACGTAATTAGAAATAATAATAAATAAATATAAAAATATTATCACATGAAAGATTCTTGAAATTAAATTTTAAGAGAGGGAAAATAAAAGAATCTTCACTATTTTTTTTAAACTCAATCCGATGAAAGAAAGCGAAATAACTACTAATCTAATAAATAAAGATGATACATATATAAAACATTATTATTTATACCGAAGAGAAAGAAATTGTCATTCGTTTTGCCTCAAATAGTATTTAATAGATGATTGTTACAAGAGGTATTTATACCTATTACCAAAAAAAAAAAATTAAAACAAATTGAAAGGATTCAAGAAACCCAGCAATGTAAACCACTTCTGCTTCATCTGTAAAATAAATTAAAAAGCCAGACAAATATAATTAAATTAGTGAGATCAATCATAATAATAATAATAACATAATTAACTATGACACAAAATATAATTATAAACTTTAGAAGTTATTGAATTTTTTTTCCACTTATCTGTTAAACGCATACACAGTTATCCTGCAAACACATTGGCAGTGTAGGTGCCATACACTGAGTGTGTGTACAATTGAGGGCAGAAGAACAATCAGTAGCAGCTATGATGTAAAACAAGAATAATATAATATTATTAAAAAGGGTCTAAATATTTAGTATAATGTATAAAAAGACACTTGAAAAAAAATTAAAAAAAAGCTTACCAGTGTCAGCTATAAACTGAAATAGAAAAATCAAGAGAATCATAGCATACACAAGTTTTAGAATTTTAGTCATTGTTTCTTTCTTTTGAAGGTAAGAAACAACAAACTATTTTATCACTTTATATAATACAAAAGCCTCATGCATGATACATTTATATAAGAAAATAATAAACTTATTGAATTGAAAAAAAATTAGAATCTTTATTAGATGTCTCTTAATTATATTGATGTGTTATTTTGTTCCTTTAGCTCACTCAATTAGTTACTTGATTTTAGTAAGGATCTCACGTAAATATATTATGGGACATTACATTTTTTATCATTACAATTATTGTGTGTATAACTTTTTTATTCCTTCATGATATACAAGGGAAAACTGCAAGAGTAAGTTATTTTTAGGAATAATATATTGATGAAGTGATGTGATTGTAACTATGAGATCCAATTTAAAAAGTGGTGAAGTATGATTGTTGAATTTTTATCATTTAAGTTCTTAACTTGTTAAAGTATGAGAAGCAATGATATGAATACTACTAAGGAAGAAGATAAATATATAATTTATAGTGTATAAAGTAACACCTAAGAATTTATGATCCCTCTATTTTGTTAGAGGATTTTTCACTATGATTAAATGTTTTTTATAAATCTCACACTAAAGACTATAAAAATAAAAAGCATAATTTTTTTTTTAATATTTTACAAAAGATAGAAAAAACATAGAAAGCATAGATAAATTGAACATGCACAAATACTCATAATAGCATCTAAAAATATCTTTAACTTTTTAAACAAAGAGTACAAAAAATGTTAACATTATGGACGGTTCATTTTAACTTTAAAATTATTTTTTTTTATATTTTAAAAATTATTTTTATAACATAATTTGAAATAGTGCAATTTATATTTAAATCTTTTTTTAAAATTAAAATATTAATATTGATATCCACTAATATAAATTTACATTATTAAAATTAAAATATAGTCAAAATTACGTAATATTTTAAAATAACATATTTTAAAAATATTCAAAATAATTCAAATTTAAGAAATGTTTTAAAATTTTAAAAAAATGTATAACAAAATACCTAAAATAACAATTTACAAAAACATTTAAATCAATTTCTTTTGTTGCTATTGGCTTAAGGGTCAACGTGGGAGTGTGACAATTAGGGTTTGAAACTTGACCACTACAGAAGTTGCCCTGACAAGTAAACCACTAAGTAAAGTTGATCATATTATATTGGTTTGTTTGAAGAAGTTTAATTGAAATGGGGAATATTCTTATATGGTCACAATTCTAAATAACTAAAAAATAATCAAAAAAATTAATTATTTATTTTGCTTTTGAGTGTGTGCCCAAGTATTGTGCCCATATATTTGTGACTAGGTAAGACTTGCTCTTGAATTGGACTCTGAATTCATTAAGGTAAATATATATCCACTATGAGACATAACATGTTAAAAACATTTATAAAAAACGAAGATAAAGTTGTTTAAATTATTTTTTATTTGTTTTGATAGGCAAAACCTCTTAAAACTATAAATTCTTTCCGTTCTAAATAAGAGAGAAAAAAATAAAATCACATTTATTAAAAAAAGTAAAAATATAATGATTTGACTAATGATTTTTATTAGAAAAAAATATATCAAAAAATATAAAAACAATTTTAATTAATTGATGATTATAGAAAAAGTGAAAGAGAAAGTAAATTAAATATAATTTATATTTAATTTTACTTTAAAAAGAATGAAAATTAATAATTTTTCTTATATTTTAAAACAATAAAAAAAAAAATTTTCCTCTTACATTTTTAAATGCAAGGAGTAGACGGAACACTCCCTCGTATACTAGAGGTGACGCCTTAAAATATACATGGTAAGGTAATGGCTCCAAATGAAATGACAAGCCACTTATATTATATACTTGTTTATGAGTTAAAATGAGAAGCCACGTATTCACTTTGTTTATGAGTTAGATTTTAGAGGAGAGTTAAAATAAGTTTAAAAAGTAAATAATTGTGATTGATATGTTGTTGTCTATTAGTCAAAACTATTTTAAAAAGTATATATTGTTCTAAATTTAAAATAGTTTATCTTCTCTAAATTTAAGTGCGATTGAAATATCCTAATTTTTACACTTTCCAAAATTTAGAATAAATATATTTATATTACTCTCATTCAAAACCTTTCAAATAACAACTTGAAAACAAAATTTTAATATCCCAAAATCATAATAGTTAATGGTAAATATTTTTCTACCTTAAGTAAAATTTTTATCATAGTGGATATTGATGATTGATAAGGAAAATTTATTGGGTCAAAGGCAGCGACACAAATGAAAGAAACAATGCATTCTTATTTAATACATTAGTTTTATCTCATATATTATTTAACCTCTATTTTTTTTTAAGTAATATAAAACTTCTAACACATACTTGTATCATAATATTCTCTCGCTAATACGTGAGTTCATCTATTTTTATCATTCTTGACATTTTTCTCTGGTCATGGACATTTTTCTCCTCTTACATATGCGAGAGTAACATTTACGCCATCATTGATTGAGTATGACTCTAAATTGTATGGTCATGCTGAAATAAATTAATATGAGATATTAGTCTTATTTATTGACATTAAGCATACTTAGGGATCAAAAAATATATAATTGAATTATAGAAGGTTGTCATAAACTATGTCTTATGTATTTATACACATAATTATTATTATAGAAAGATTATATCAGATGACATGATATTTTATTATTTGGATAGTAGTAATATATTGTTACACATTAATATCTATTTATAATATTAAATAAGTTATTTAATATTATTGTAACTGTTATGATACCCTACATAGTCACACATAGCACAAAAAAAAAAAAGATATTAATTAAAAAAATAAGATTCATTTATAATTCAATATTAGTTTTACGATGCAGTAACGCTAGTTTGAGATATATGAAACACTATAATATATAGTGTATATATTTGATTCTATAAATAAAACTCTTATGATGAGGTGATATTCACTAATTTAGGTATTATCAAAACCTTAGTCGTACTAGAATTTTCAGTTAGTGTTTTATCTAAGGTTTGTGTATGTTCACATTTAACATTATAGATAAAAGTCTACCTCATTATAGATTGTGTTAGTGTGGAATGAATAGAGACATTTATGTTTGTGTGGAGCTTGTAATCAATGTATTTTGATGATAAAAAAAATTTCACTATAAAAAATATTCAATCAATCTCTAACTCATGACCATTGGATTCATTGTAAGGGATTTTTTCTTTAATAGTTGTATTTATCTTGAGTACTTGTTATTTTCCTTTACCAACCTATGTTTAAAATAAATTAAATCAAGAATTTAAATTAATTTCACTACAAAAAAGAAGTTTATTTGTCACGTGAAAATCATGTGGCAAACATCAAAATCACGTGGCAAAACAAAAATAGCGACGTGGAGACATATGTCGCTGGGGAGCCAGTGGCAAGTCAGTAGCGACGTAATTCCCATGTCACAAAGTTGTGACGTGGTATTCACGTCGCTAAAGCTTTGTTTTAGGGAATATACATTCTGACATAGCAGCTTTAGTTGCGATCTGAGAATCATTTCACTAATTTGTGACATGATTCCCACGTCGCTACAGGTGACGTTTTTATTTTTTTAAAAATTGTTTAGTAATTATTTTTTATATTAATTAATTTATGTAATAAAATTTAAATAATAAAATTTATATAATAAAATTTAAATAATAAAATTTATATAATAAAATTTAAATAATAAAATTTATATAATAAAATTTATATATTAAAATTATTAGAATAATAGTATTTTATTATATATTCGAATAATAGAATTTTATAAAATAAAGTAATATAATAAAATGTTATATAATTTAATAATTTAAAATGATAAAAATAAATATCTTACATAAATGCAAATTTAAAAACGAAATAAATAAAATATTTTCACGGGGCATCTTCACCCGGATAATTATCAAGATCAAAATCATCAATTCCGTCATCATCCGGCCGTGTATCAGGAACATTTTAATTTCCACCACCTTGCATAAACCGTCTCATCTGCTCCTCCATATCAGATTGCCTCTTCCGCATGATCTCTAACTGCTGCTCCTGCTCTTGCCTCATTGTCGTCATTTGGGCCTCCATTTCGCGTCTCACTTCACTTGCCGCCAATTGTCTTACTATTTCAAGTTGATCCTGTGTCAGATTCGGTTGACGTGACCCTCCCTCTCCATCTCTAAGTCGTTGAAACAAATTACGATCACCAACTCTCAAGCCGGCGGCCAAATTTCCTCCCGCAAAAAAGCAACCATTAGGCCATTTTCCATTAACAACCTCATTCCAAATATAGAAATCAACATCACCATTAAGCGGCTCCCCTTCTGCTGGCCTATATTGAGGATTGTGTTCCAGAAAACGTGCAAGCAATGTCTGATAATCATCCTACACATACATTAAATAATAAAATTAAAAAAAAAATTACATATATATATATATATATATATATATATATATATATATATATATATATATATATATATATATATATATATATATATATATATATATATATATATATATATATATATTAAATTTATGCTAAATTAAAACATTTATATATTAAATTATACTAAATTCAAATATATTAAAAATTTGTCACGTGATTTTCACAAATCAACTTATGAATTGCCACGTGATTTTCCCGTGGCAATGTATCAGTTGCCACATGAAAATCAGTCACGTGGCAATTTATCAGTTGCCACATGATAATCACGCCACAACTTATAGATTGCCACGTGAAAATAACGTCACTATTTTTGTTATTAACTTAAAAAAAACATAAATTAAATTACTTACAAAAGCTCTCTTTGTGCGCTCGTCGACAAAACCTCCCGATTTCTTTGTCCGAGTCCTCGTAATCAACTCAATGATCAATGGTGATCTCCCCGTCTCCTTAGTCTAAACAATAAAGTTAAAAATAATTAGTAAAAAATATTATGAATAAAAATATATATAACTTAAAAAATTAGTAATATTTACCATCCGCCGGACATGCTCTGCAGTGCTAATACTTCCAACAGTATTGACACATCCCCCTTTTTCGGATGCCCTCATCTTCTTAAAATTTTCGGATTTGGCCTTGAATTCTGGCGAACCCCAATATGTACGAAGTTCGCCAAAAACCTCTACGCCTATCCAGTTAGGACGGATACCATGCAGCTCATAATTCTCCCTAACCCGCCGCATTATATCAGAAAATCTTCTAGAAGTTCTGCTATAATAGATTTTTCCCATAATTTTCTCATTCAACGGATTCCACACACATTTTTCCTGCAATGTTGTATGACATTAAAATAAAAAGTTAAGTAATTATCATTAAAATGTGACTTAAATAACAATACTAAAAAAATATATTAAATTTACAACTTAAATAAATAACAATACCTTAAATTTTTTAAACCATTCTTCTTTATTTGTAACCTCGCCAAAGTTCCTCCAAGATGATTTATACATCTGTTGGATTATATAATTAATAACCTTGGCAGCAGTCTGACTCGGCGCGAAACTAAACAACAAGATTTTGAATAAACAATATTAATTATAAATTTATACAAAATATTAAAATGAATATGTACTTAAATAAAAGTTTATATAAGAAACTTACTTGCTTCCTTCGGGCCAAATCCAAAACCTCCCTTCAATGACATGAATCTCACTTGGATCATCTCTCTCACGAAGATCAGCTCCATCTATATCATCAGCTACCACATCTGCATCACCGTCAGCCTGTGTAGGACGTGGGGTGCTGGATCCTGCAGCCTGTGTGGGATGTGGGGTGCGTGATCCTCCGGTCCGTCTAGGATGTGGGGCGCGGGTTCCTCCAGCCTGTGTGGGACGGGGACTGGGGGATCGTCCAGCCTGTGTCGGACGTGGACTGCTGGGTCCTCCAATGTGTGTGGAGTGTGGGGTGCTGGACCCTCCCGCCTGCTGGAAGGATGAAGACATCTGTGTGGGTCCCCCCGTCTGCTGGAATGATGAAGGCACGCCAGTCTGTAGAAATGGAAAACTGGGTCCTCCCCCCGTCTGCTGGAATGATGAGGGGACACCAGTCTGCTGGAAAGATGAAGGCACCTGGGTCGGTGGGAAAGGGAAACTAGATCCTCCCGCGTGCTGGAAGGAAGATGGCATCTGAGTCGGTGGGAAAGGAACACTAGATCCTCCCGCCTGCTGGAAGGATGACGGCATCTGGGTCGGTGGGAAAGGGAAACTAGATCCTCCCGCATGCTGGAAGGAAGACGGCATCTGAGTCTGTGGGAAAAGAAAACCGGGGCCTCCAGGTGGCACAAAAGATGCAGGTACCCCAGACGGGAATGTATGGGAGGAGTGTAATGGGACAAAACCCTGAGTATTGGCCAGGGACATAAGATCAACCTGACTCTGAGGGGGTGGGCACATGGCTGAGTGAGGAGACTCACATGTTACTACCCTCGGACGCTGAGACTTCTTACCGCTATCCTTATTCTTCGGTGGCATTTTACCTAGTTATATATATTTTCATAAACAAAGATAATAAAGTCATTGGCATAAATATATATTCATTGACAAATTCAATATATACATGTTCAATAGATATTCATTAATATTACATTAAGTGATTAATTAATCTAAATCTTCATGCTCGTTATCCATATCATGTTCATCATCCGATGTAATATTGTCCTCGGATTCAAACTCTTCATCATTGTCTTCATCCACATTATTATCAACCAACAATATAGACGCATCAACTTGAAGTCCCTCAACAGTTGTATCAGACAAAGTTGTAATGTCTTCAGCTGCAACCACATCATTAATCTGTTCAACGTCATCAACTTGGTAGGCAGCATCTTCCACTAGATCTCCAGTTTCAATATGACCTAGCGGTTTTGTTTTTATTACAACACACCATCCTCTTTTACGTATTACAAATGAAGGATAAGGAACATAATAAACTTGCCTAACAATATGTGACATTATGAAAGGGTCATATTCTTTGTATCTCCAGTTCATTTGAATCTCGACAGAACCATATGACTTGTCTATCTTTGTGCCTCTAGTTGGATCATACCATTCACAATAAAACAAGACAACTTTATTTTCCGTGTCCAAGTAATTGTATACCAACTCGTAGATATGTTTAACAAATCCATAGAAGTCATCTTCACCGCCATCTATAACTCCTTTTACAAAAACACCACTATTTATGGTTTTTTTCCCTTCGGTCCATGCCTCAGTGTGAAATTTATATCCGTTCACGAAGTATGTGTGCCAATCATTTGCGCTTTGGATAGGGCCTTCTGCCAAGTTTCTCAAATGGAGTATTTCTGGAGTTAGTACAAGAACGCTAGACAATGTTTGCTTGAACCATGAGGGAAATTGAGCATGAATGACACCTGATGTTGACTGTACCCCGGTACTATGAAAATAGGCATTGTTAAATTCCCTACAAAACACACACCATAAGTTTAATAAGTTTGGTATACACACACCATAAGTTTAAAAAGTTTTGGTAAACTTACTCAAGATATGGTTTAACTTCAACGCAGTTGATCAAGACATGGACATGTGCAGATTGCATTTCTTTTTGGGTCAACCAATGGACACCCTTCTTTCCAGAAGGTCGACCTGGAAGCGCAAAGACTGATAAGGTGAATTGACTCCTCTGATTGACATTTACAGGATTCCGTATGATTCTAGAAGTTAACATCAAGTGATTGAAATAGTGACTGCAAAAATGTGATGTTTCCCGATGCAAGTAATGTGCACATATAGATCCTTCTACTCTAGCTTTATTTTTCACCAATCTCTTTGAATCACCCATGAACCTTTCAAACGGATACATCCACCTATATTGAACAGGTCCACCAAGATAAGCTTCATATGCAAGATGCACAAGTAAATGTTCCATGGAGTCAAAGAAACCAGGCGGAAATACTTGTTCCAACTTACAAAGAATGAGTGCAATGTTTTGGTCTAACTTAATGATGTCTTCCACTTTTAAAGCTGGCGCACAAATATCTCTAAAAAATTGACTAATTTCAGTTAGTGGGTCAAGAACATGTTTGGGTAGCGATCCAAATGCAATTGGTAGCAACTGTTCCATAAAAATGTGACAATCATGACTTTTCATACCATGTAATTTTCCAGTGTTAGGGTCAGCACAACTTGCTAAATTTGATGAATACCCATCGGGCATTCTCAATTCTTTTAACCATCGACAAACCGCTTTAGCTTCTTGGGAAGTCAGACTGAAACAAGCCTTGGGTTTTAATAATTTTCCATTCGGTTGAGGCTTCAACTCCAACTCTCTTCGATTACACCAAATTCCCATGTCTTGTCTGGCCTTCTCATTATCTTTTGTTTTTCCTGTCACATCCATCACTGTGTTAAATACATTATCAAAAAAATTCTTCTCAATATGCATAACATCAAGATTATGGCGCAACAAATTATCTTTCCAATACGGAAGATCCCAAAATATACTTCTTTTTGTCCAATTGTGGGTGATGCCGTATCCTTCAATTCGGCATGCTTTGCCAGTATCTGTAAATTTTGGTAGTTCACATACTTGGTTCCATATAACCCCTGGTGGCAATCGAGGCGGAGACAAATCTTTCTCTCGTACATCTTTTCTAAAAT
The DNA here is from genome assembly GCA_948472305.1 of Vicia faba. NCBI lineage: Eukaryota > Viridiplantae > Streptophyta > Magnoliopsida > Fabales > Fabaceae > Vicia > Vicia faba. The sequence goes on from OX451735.1 coordinate 26,089,713, forward strand.
TTGTCTTGTTCCTTCTATATGGATGATTTGCTGGTAGGAATCTGCGGTGACAGTCAAACCATGAGCTTTTCCCACCTTTATCCAACGTAAATGCTTTGGTGTATCCCATGCAATGCGGACAACCCATTTTTCCATGCGTACCCCAACCAGACAACATGCCATATGCTGGAAAGTCATTAACGGTCCATATCAAGGCAGCTCGTAATGTGAAGTTCTGTTTACGGGATATATCATAAGTCCATTCTCCAATCCACATCTTCTTCAAATCATCAATTAAAGGTTGTAAGTACACATCAATTCCGGCTTTTGGACTGTGCGGGCCTGGAATAACACACGTCAAAAACATGTATGGTTTTGTCATGCACATCTCAGGAGGGAGGTTGTAAGGTGTTACAATAACTGGCCAACAAGAATACGCACTTCCTGACGCTTGCACGTATGGGGCAAATCCATCAGAGCATAATCCAAGCCTGACATTTCTGGGTTCTGCAGCAAAATCTGGATGTGTCCGATCAAAGTGCTTCCATGCCTCACCATCAGATGGATGTCGCATAGTGCCAGAACTTGTTTGGTTTGTATGATGCCATGTCATTTGACTTGCACTGTGCATTGAAGCAAACATTCTTTTTAACCTTGGTATTATAGGAAGATAAAACATGGATTTTACTGCTACACGCTTTTGCTTGCTGTTAACGGCTCTATTGCGAACTTGATATCTTGGACTATTACAAAACTTACACTCCTCTAACGATCCATCTTGAGTACCAAACTCATTGTCATAAAACAACATGCAACCGTTAATGCAACAGACAATCTTTCTTACTTTTAAACCCAACTTCGACACCCACTTCTTTGCATCATAATAACTTGTAGGCAAGTTGTCTTTCGTAGCGGTGGAGTCCAACATCATTTTTGCAAAATGTTCTATACATTGATCAGAAACATTCCAATTTGACTTGGCGGCCAATAATCTCACACACATTGATAGCTTTGAGTCTGACGACCCCTCAAACAACGACGTATTCATCTCGTTCAATAATTAAAATCTTTGCGCTTCCTCATTCGGCAACTCTTCCCCGTCAAAATCTCCAGGTTCATCATATGTCACGTTCACACCAAAAGCATCCTCAACCATGTCACCGATCAAATTAAAGTTCTCCTCATACTCCATAACCGGTTGACTACTTGAAGCATGCGTGTTGCTAGTCTCTGGTACATTAACCGGTAGTTCTTCACCATTATACGTCCAAACCCAATAATTTTCAATGAATCCCCTTCTATGCAGATGACGTGTTACTTCCTCTGGGTCACTAATTATTGGTCTACATTCACATTTAAGACAGGGACACCTAACCCCTCCTTCGCTTCGACAACAATCCTGAGCAAACGCCCACTTAATAAACCCATCAACTCCTACTATAAAATTGGGTTTAAGTCCACTTCTTCCTGAATATGTTCTATCGTACATCCAACTACGATAATACCGATAATATTCCATACTGCACATTTATACAATCATTGTCTTTTTCATTAGAAATATTAATCAACTTAATAATATTATTCTTAAACTATTTAATACTATTCTTAAAAATATAAATTTTACTTTTTTATATATATACTAACATATAAATAAATATTCAAATGTAAAATATATAATTTTTTTATTATATAACAATAATATCAAAAAACAATAATATAACATATTTACTTTTTATTATATATACAACAATAATATTAGAAAACAAATAATGTAACATATATACTTTTTATTATATATATAACAATAATATTAAAATAATAATATAATATATATACTCTTTTTTTAATTATGTTTTTTATAAATTCTTATTTTAATATATAATTTTTTTTTCATATCTTTAACATATAAATAAAAAAAATAAAACTATTATAATAAATATAATATACATTTTTGTTTTTAAATATGTTATTAAATTTATGTGTTAACATATATATATACATCTATAAAAAATAAGACTTTTAATTTTATGTTTTCTAAAAAATTTTATTTTAATATATATTCAATTTTTTTTTATTTTATACGTATATACTAATAAATTTTTTTTATATGTCTATATAACATGCAATAATATTAATAAATATTAATCTATATATATTAACAATAATATTTCTGTTTAATAATATATTAATATATAAAACATTCTAATTTTCATTTTATTTTAAACATTAACCTATAATATTAATTAACCTAAAACTAAAATTAAGTAAAATATTTTTTTAATTCACATAAACAAAATACATATACTACTAATCTATATAATACATATAAAATATAAAAAAAATGCATAAATACCTCTATATAATTTCTTCACTTAATTTGCTTCTTCTTGTGTAGCTCTTGGTGTTCTTCTTCAAATTTCTCTACAGGTTAAACAAAATACCCTTTTTAATATTTATTACCAGTATAATAAATAATGAACAAATGAAATAAAAATTTATCAAAATATGAATACGTTATTCTTCTTCAACAATTTGGGATGGAGGAAATTTGATTTGGGAATTTGGGTTTGAGAGGAAGAAGAAAGGAAGAAGAAAGGAAGAGGAAAGGAAGAAGAAAGGAAGAGGAAACAAACCACACCAGATGCTGTAACGGATGGGAATTTTGTGGAGATGTAAACATCAAGTAGCGACGTGACTGTCACGTTGCAACATTGCCACGTGATACTCACGTCGCTACACACTCAACACAAATATAATTCACTTTCCCACTCTGCCACCCTGTCATCAATCAACTTTAATTTCCCCCCTTTAATGTAGCGACGTGGCTATCACGTCACTACCAAATTTCAAATTTCCCCCTTCTGTAGCGACGTGTAAGACACGTCGCTGATTCTTTTTCCAAACAACCACCTCTGACTTGCGTTGTGTATCATTAAAATATGTTTGTGACGTGGTTATCACGTCGCAACTGCATTTATTACTCACGTGATAACCACGTCGCTAATATATGTCGCTGGGGACCATCTTTCTTGTAGTGTTTAAACAACATAAAAGTAAAGGGAAAAAATTTAGATACAATTTCTTAAGTGTGGTTTATATTTTTTTTCAATGAAAATATGATAAACATATAATTTCCTCCTACACATTTATAATTTTCTCTTATTTTTACTTTTTAAAAGATATTTAAATACATCTATCATATTTTTATTAGAAAAAGTATGAACCACATCTATAAAATTGTGTCTAAGTATTCTCCAAAAGAAAATTCATTATCATTGATAAAACAAAATCAAAAGTCATATGATTGAACATCAAAATAGATAATGCAATGGTGGACAGTGATTAAAAAATTGAATATTAAAAGGAAAAAATATTGGGTTTTTTTACACCTAAAAATAATTTTGTTTTGATGAAATCAAAAAGCATTAGAATTTAGGCTTATACTATAATGGAAAATCCATTTTTCGACAATTGGAAAAAAGATATCATTACAGTTGAGCAACCGTTGTGAGGTAGGATTTGACTGTAAGCATGCTATTTTTCACCACGTACATGTGACAATTGTGATAAATTTGATAGCACACTATATATCACAACAGTTAGAGTAAATAATTGTTGTATATATATATATATATATATATATATATATATATATATATATATATATATATATATATATATATATATATATATATATATATATATATATATATATATATATATATATATATATATATATATATATATATATATATATATATATATATATATATATATATATATATATATATATATATATATATATATACGGTCATGGGTTTGAAATCTGTTGGTGCAAGATAATGAAGTGGGAAAAGAAGAATGAAAAAAAATGATAACAAGACTAATGTTCTATATAAAATAGAGGAGATAAATTTGGGTACAATATTGATAGACTAGTATAGCATATTTATACTAAATATTGAAAATGCCAAAAGGTCCTATTAAAGAATAAGCATTGGGAATTGTAGACATTAACTAAATTATATTTCCAATACCATCCCTTAATTTAGATATTCTATCAGAAGCTAACAACACCAATTTCATCTCTCAAGCGAAAAAATTGATCTGTCTTAACTGCCTTCGTCAGAAGATCTGCTAGTTGTTTCTGAGTGCTGCAGTGCAGAACTTCTAACACTCCTTTCTGCACTTGACTTCTGAGAAAATGATATTTCGTCTCAATGTGCTTGCTTCTTCCATGTAGTACTGGATTCTTGGCAAGATCAATTGCAGACTTATTATCAATCATCATCTTCAGAGGTTCCTCAACTTCAACCTTCAAATCATGTAAGAGATTCAGAAGCCAAACGGCTTGACAAGCAGCTACAATACCTGCGATATACTCAGCTTCACATGTTCACAGAGCCACGACATGTTGTTTCTTGGAACTCCAAGAAATGGGACCTCCCATAAATTTAAACAAGTATCTAGAAGTACTTCTCATATCCACTATGTCTCCACACCAGTCAGAATCAGAATAACTTACTAATTATGGTTCTGTCTTCTTTCAGAAGAAAACAACACTCCATATTTCAGGGTTCCCTTGATATATCTCAGAATTCTGACAGCAACTTGGAAATGAGACCACTTTGGATTACTCATGAATCTGCTAACTAATCCAACTGCATAACAAATTACAGGTCTAGTATTGCATAAATACTTTAGAGAACCAACCAACTGTTTGAAGGTTGTAGTATCAACAGAATCACCATCAGAGTCAGAATCCAATTTTTGATTGGTTTTTAATGGTGTCACAACAACTTTGCAATTTTGCAGCTTAAATCTCTTCAGAAGTTCTAGTTCGTACTTTAACTGATGTAGAATAATACCTTTCTTTGAGTACAAAATCTCCATCCCTAGGAAATATGTCATATTTCCTAGATCTGTCATCTCGAACTCATTCATCAGAACTTATTTATATCATCTGGGAAGCTTCCTATTAGCAAAATATCATCAACATATAGACACACCAGAATCATATTGTTATCAGAGTGTTGCACATAAACACCATATTCCATCTCACATTTCTGAAACTTTTGCCTTTTGAAAAATGAATCAATTTTCAGATTCCAAGCTCTGGGCGCTTACTTCAATCCATACAGAGCTTTATTCAACTTTTATATCATCCCTTCCTGATTCTTTTTCACAAATCCAGGAGGTTGTGACACATAGACTTCTTCCTGTAATGGACCGTACAGAAATGAAAACTTCACATTCATATGCATTAAAGGCCAATTTCTATTTGCAGCTAAAGCAATCACCAGTCTAATTGTTTCATGCCTAGCTACAGGCGCAAACACCTCAAAGTAATCTAGCCCAGATTTCTGAAGAAAACCTCTAGCTACTAGTCTAGCTTTGTGCTTTCCAATTGAACCATCTGGCTTAAGTTTCAACTTAAAAATCCATCTGACGCTGATGGCTTTTTTCTTATCTGGAAGTTTAGTCAATTTCCATGTTTTGTTCCTTTCTATTGCCTCAAGTTCTTCTTTCATAGAATTCAATCATTCTTTCTTCTTGAGAGCTTCTTCAATGCCCACTGGTTCAGAATCTACTAACATGGCACACTGAACGACTTCTCCTTCAGAGTCAACTTCATTATCCTGCAACATGTCAAAATTTGCAAACCTTCTTTGTTTTTGTCTGATTCTCTTTGGTCTTTGAGCTTGTTCTGAAGCTGCACCAGAACTACTACCTTCAGAGTTACCACCTTCATAGTTTTCCCTTCCAGAATTATGATCACCACTAGATTTTGGATCATCATCATCTAGATCAGAATCAAATCCATTATCAGAATCTTCTTCTGACTTATCTTCAGAATCAGATTCATCTTCTGAACTTTCTAAAACATCTTCAAAGGCTAACTATGGTGTTGGCACTACACCAGAATCTGATTGAGACTTGTTCCAATCTCATGTTTCAGACTCTTTCACCACAACGTCTCTGCAAACTTCAACTTTATTTGTTTCTGGACAATAAAGCTTATACGCACCTGTACTGTGATACCCCACCAGCAATTACTTTCTTCTATCATCCAGTTTTTGTCTTCTAGCTTATGGAATGTGTTTGTAATAGACAGAGCCAAACACCTTCAGATGAATGACACTCTGCTTATCTCCAATCCATTTTTCTAAAGGAACAACTTCCTTTAGCTTCTTCGTTGGACACCTATTCAAAATATATGCTTATGTGGCAACAGCTTCTCCCCATAGCACGTGAGGTAGCTTTTTCTCTTTCAGCATGCTTCTAGTCATATCAAGCAAAGTTCTGTTTCTCTTTCAGCAAGACCGTTGTATTGAGGAGTATATGGAGTAGTAACCTCATGTTCTATTCCACTCTCCTCATAGAACTTCTGAAACTCTATAGAGTTATACTCACCTCCACCATTTGTTCTCAGAATCTTCAACTTCTGACCACTCGTCTTCTCAACCTTCACTTTGAACTTCTGGAACTCAGTAAACACTTCATGCTTGAACTTGATGAGTGTTACCCATGTCATTCTTGTGAACTCATCCACAAAAGACATAAAATATTTGTTTCCTCCAAGTGAAGGTACTGGAAATGGTCCACACACATCAGAATGTACTACTCCCAGAGCATGCTCCGCTCTAGGGGCTACTTCTGATGCAAATGGAAATCTGGGTTTCTTGCCTTTCATGCATATCTCACATGACTTCTCAGGCTTCACAATATTTGAAATACCATGTACACGCTTCTTAGAACATAGATGCCCTAGACTTCTATAATTAAAATGCCCTAATCTCTTATGCCACACCTTACTGTCACCTTCAGCGCCTTCTGCACTAAGACACGTTGCTTTAGATGTTTCTACATTCACCTTCAATATTTTGTTTCTTCCTTGTTCGGACTTCATAATCAAATTCTGATTGGAATCATATAACGTCAAGAGATTGTTTTTCATAACAACTGAGAAACCTTTCTCAATCAGCTGACCCACGCTCATCAAATTTCAGCTAATACCAGGAACATACCAAACGTCTTTGATCAAAATGTCTTTCCCATTCTTCACTCTAACTCTGACATCTCCCATACCTTCTGCATTAAGATACTTATCGTCAGAACATATGATATTTGTTCTCCTTCTGGAGTCAAAGTTTGTCAACCATTGTTTGTTTCTAGTTAAGTGATTTGAACAACCAGTGTCCATATACCACCAATCTTCTGAGTATTTTCCACCAGAATCAGAAGCCATTAGTAGCACAGGTTCATCATCAGAGTTTCTTTTAGCCATATACGCTTCTTCTAATTTCCTTTCCTTGTTTGACCTACAATCTCTGGCAAAATGGCCAAATTGTTTACAAGAGTAACATTGAACCTCTCTTTTGCCATACCTCTCCTTTCCTTTATGATATCTCTTATCATCAGAAGTTGAGGTTTCTGACTTCTGGAATCTATCACCACGTTTATCCTGCTTCTGGTCTTTCTTGACAAAAGAAGCCTTCAGAGCTTGCTTAGCTTCCCTCTCAGAAGTTCTCTCAGACAGACGTAACTCCTGTGCTTCTAGGCTGCTTTGCAGTTATTCTATTCTCATGGTTTCCAGATCTTTAGAATGTTCAATAGAAACAACAATGTAATCAAACTGAGGAGTAAGTGACCTCAGAATCTTCTCTATGATTACCTATTCAGACAAAGTTTCTCCACACGCCTTCATCTCATTAGTGATCAAAATCACTCTGGAGATATATTCAGAAACTTTCTCACTGCTCTTCATGTTCAAGTTCTACTATTGCTTTCGCAGGGATTGAAGTTTCACCTTCTGTACTGATGCGTCACCACCGTAACATCTCACCAGTAAATCCCACGCCCTTTTGACATTATTGAATCAACAATCTTATCGAACACACTTTCATCCACACACTGATGGATATAGAACAGAGCTTTCTGGTCCCTCTTCCTCATAACCCTCTCAGTAGTTCTATGTTCTTCAGTTGCATCTGTTGTAGCTGGTACATAACCATCTGTAACCAGATCCAGAACATATTGTGCACCAAACAGCACACGCATTTGTATCATCCATCTGTTCCAGTTTTTTCCATTAAAAACTGGGAGTTTGGTATTCAAACTACTGCCTCCATTCATTTTAAACCTTGCACAGATTTTCAGATCTTCAAACACATTGTTTCCCAATCCACAAAATCAGATTCTGTTTAGATTTTGTTCAAGATTTCAACAAAAAGAATGAACAAAAATGATAACAAGACTACTGTTGTATATAAAATAGAGGAGATAAATTTGGGTACAATATTGATAGACTAGTATAGAATATTTATACTAAATATTAAAAATGCCAAAAGACCCTATTAAAGAATAAACATTGGGAATTGTAGACATTAACTAAATTATATTTCCAATAAAATCCAGTGATTATATGGTATATAATATTTGACGTGCTATCAATCTCAATAGTTATTGTAAGTAACCATGGTAAAATACATTATTTTTTTATTTTATTTTTCCATATATTACAAACCTGTATTTTTTTACTTATATTTTATACATATATTACCTAAATACTTTTAAAATCAAACCCAAAAATATTATTTACAAACATATATGTATACACCATACATTACCATCCTTTTCAAGTAGCACATTGAAAATAAACGCCCAATATTTACATATGTCATTTAAGTCATTAGAAGAGTAAGGTGTCATGTCGTTAAGCGTCTACATAAAAAAGTGAAGAAAATTTAATATCACATGATTTGAAATATAATAGAAAACTTTAACATTAACATGTTATTGTAAATATTCCATGACATAATATATACCTGATCCCAAGAAGCAACAATACCGGCAGAGATACTGTTTAACATGTGTTTTATTATATAATACCCATATTTGTATCCCTCTGTTTGTCTCATCGTCTACAAATTTAAATATTTTATAAATAAATAACCACACATGCTTGAAACTATATATACTATATATATATATATATATATATATATATATATATATATATATATATATATATATATATATATAATATATATATATATATATATATATATAATATATATATATAATATATATATATATATATATATATATATATATATATATATATATATATATTATATATATATATATATATATATATATATATATATATATATATATATATATATATATATATATATATATATATATATATATATATATATATATATATATATATATATATATAATATATATATAGATATATATATATATAGTATATATATATATATATATATATATATATATATATATATATATATATATATATATATATATATATATAGTATATCAAGTAATCCATTTACTTTGGGCTCCCAAAATGCGATCTTTTTTCTATAATTATTCATATAATAATGTCGCTCCACAAGACTGTATATTGAAAATGTTTTAAAAATATTACACGCTAAGATAATTACAAAGTCAAAGAAAATATTACTAAAAGTCTCATAAACATAAAGTTATCTAGTAATAATTTGTTTCATCTTAGGTTTCAGTAGATTGTGTAAGGAACACATTGTAGTTACCATATTTGTCCGAAGAGACGTGTTTATCAATTGAAAATGTTCACTGAATGAACACAAGCACATATAATTAGTATTTTTAAAACATGAAAACTAACTATAATAGATAAACCATAATTTCAAAATTACTCACACATGGAGAAATTGTGCTAAGTAACCGTCTTTTCCCTCATCTAATTGTGATGTTATGTATGTTTCAGTTCTTTTTGGAGAATGATTTATAAATCGAATACATTGGATCCAAGAATTCATAAGTATCTGATTTATTTAATTTTGTATAAAAATGATGAATGTACCTAAATGGTTAAACAAAATTCAAAAAATAAGTGAAGAATTCAAAAAAATCAGTATCCGATGAATGTACAAAACCATTATAAGATATTCAATTATTTATAATTACGTGCACGAAACTTGTAGTATCCATATGTCTAGCCACTTATTTTCAATGATCATATCCTTTATATTTTTAGGATTGACATAGAAACACTAACTCTCGATCATGTTCTAGCGCAAGAAGAATTGATTATGTCTTGTCGATAAGGTGACATAACATTTTGGTATATGATTATTCAGAAGAAGTCAATAACTCGTTATGGATCTCATTATCGATAGTGGTGGCTAAACAACTTCCTTTTGTGCTTTCACCATGTGCAACATTTCTTTCAAGCAATTGATCATCATCACTTAATATGTACACTGTAGGACGGTTCCACTGATTCTCTATATCATAAAAATAACAGGAACATAAAACAAAATCAATATATATATATATATATATATATATATATATATATATATATATATATATATATATATATATATATATATATATATATATATATATATATATATATATATATATATATATATATATATTAGATATCACAATATTCTCACATACCATATATAACTCTTTTATGTCATTCAAGAGATTTTCCCGCTTCGATGCTAATGCATCTTCAAAATTTTTTTTGACTTTCCAACTTCCTCTTAAAATCTTCAATCATTTATTTTTACACCTGTGTGGTGCTTTTTCTAGATGTACCAAACCACACTCTCAGGACAATGCATCTCCAACACCATAGACACGCCCGTCATGTTCCTTTGTTTTGATTGATTCTACTAATATATCATGTCGTGGTTCTGGAGCAATGGAACCTTCACAGGCCGACATAATCAAAGAATCCAACCTGACATGATAAGATATACATTGTTAATTTCCAAAGCAATTTAAATAACACATAACATACGCCCAACAAATCCTACTTACAATTTTCTCAACGACTAATCTTGAGCTATATGAAATATAGTCTTTATTTGGTCTTTGTCGAGCTCTTTTCCACTTCTCATATTGTGATGGTGGAGATGGGTTACGATTACGATTCACGGAGTCCTCATCTCCAAGTTGTTGTCTTTTTTCAACAATCATTATTTTCTCAAGTTTCTTGTATCTCCCACGAGACAATCTATGGGGGTATTTGTTTTTTCCTTGTTCAGCTTTCCTACTTCACTTTTATCATGTTTTAAACATAGAAAAATTATTAACTTTCATGGTTGTATCTATAAAGCATAAGCATAAAATTATCAAAAAATGCAATTAGTACTAACCAGGAACTCCTTAAAACTATGAGACTTCATAAACATTTTCCAAACCTTCTTATCAAAAAAAATTATATCTCACCCAGGGAAGCTCAAGATCAGGCATATGCTCTATAATGTAGTCACGTGTGAGTTGTGACTTAAGGCCCCACCAACACGTACAAAGTGATCCACTTTTTTTCAACTTAAAATCATCGGAAAACTCAAACATCAACTACACAGTTACATCAATAGATATATGTATTAGTAATTATATAAAGTAATAATATTGAATCAATGAAAATTAAAATTAATACCTCAACATATGTCCATATTCTCTCTTTCACCTCATTTTGTGCATCTTTCCAATCGTTTATCAATACTTTCTATGTCCAATGAATGCAACATATATCTTAAAAAGCGAAGAATGAGAACTATTAAATATCGTATAAACGACACTAAACTCGATCACAAATTTGTCACTTGTCTTGTGGAATTTGGCTAATTTAACAATCATTGTGGCACCTCTTTGTTTTTTTTCTTTTTTCTGTCTATAGATTGAGGATCATTTGTACGAGTTTCATTTGTATAAGTAGTTTCATTGCTACTAGATGAAGAAGAGGCCATCTATCAAGACATAAAACAATCAATATCAAGACACAAACACAAACCATAATGGCTTAAACATGTATACTAGTATTTCAACATCAAGACACAATGGCATCAACTATAATGGCTTAAACATTCAACATCAATACACAAGAACAAACATCAACCACAAAAGCATGTATACTAGATGTTCTAACATCAAGACACAATGGCATCAACAACAATGGCATAAACATTCATCATCAAGAACCAAATACAAACGTCAATAACACAAGCATGTATACTAGCTATTTCAACATCAAGACACAATAACATCAACAACAATGGCATCAATATTCAACATCAAGACACAAACATAAACATCAACCACAGAAGCATGTATACTAGCTATTTTAACATCAGAAACTACATAAACAAAAACACTAGAAGCAATGTCTATATTTATGATCACATATCATCATAGAAAAGCATAGAAATCCTACTCGTAAAGCATGTATACTATTTCAACACCAGCAACATAAACATAAACACAATGGAAAATAAAGTTTACTGTAGATTCATGGGGAAAACATTTAGGTACCGGAAATATGATAGATAAGTAAAAAAAATGTTGTCAGAATCTTTTTCTTCCTCCTCGACGATTGTTAAGCCAAGAATGATGAAGTTGGTGTCGTCTTCCTTCTCGATGATATGTAATCCAAGAAAGATGAAGTTGGATGAAAAGGATGTTGTTGGTTGAAAATGTTGTTGTTTTGTTAGGGTTGAATGTTGTTTCGTTAGGGTTGAAAATGACGTTGTTTCGTTAGGGTTGAAAATGGTGTTGTTTCTATAATAGAAATGAAAAAATACAACTGAAAAGACAAGATAGCTAGTTGTGTTTCTTTTAAGTGAATAAGTCATTCCACCATGATCTTATAAATCCACCGTGGTGATATATGTTTTACTTAATGAAATTTTATAAAAAAGGGTTCGGATTTAAGCATTTAAAAATGAAAAGATATTGAAAAATATATCACAACGGTTGGATTAAACAAAAATGGTGATATGTAGTTTATGTTAATATAATTTTATAAAACAATGTCAAGTTTTAAGCATTTAAAATTAAAAAAAAAAATGAAAATTATATCACAATGGCTGGATTAAACAACCGTGGTGATATCGATTTATATTTTTTATCTAAAAATTAGTAAAAATAAAAGGTGCAACTAAAATACTAAAGAAATCACGAATTTGCTAGAGATGAAATACAAAGCCATGAAAGTTTACATATATCGCCACAGTTGTTCTACATAATCGTGGTAATATGTTAACAGTTTTTAATTAAAAAAATTATTGACGCCTGAATTCAGAGATATCACCACGGTCATTCAAAGGACAGTGGTGATGCGGACGTTGTTGTATATATTTTTATAGTAGTGTTAGGTGAAAT